>JAWRVZ010000006.1:9592500-9781679 GCA_037043235.1 Rhodeus uyekii | reverse complement strand
GAAGCTTATAATGTAGACTGCCTGAGGGATCAACTTTTATTTATTGATGTCTTTTAGTAAATAACCAGTAAATAACATTTATAAATGCCTATAAACAAGATTTTATATAGCCAAGTTTTTTCATTATTGATCCTCCAAATACTGAATATTGCTTATTTGCTTTTACTTGCTTTAACTGTTGTGTGCATGTCTTTTCCTGGTTCCATACTGTTTTAAAGTGTCCTATTATGCTATTTTAAAGCTTTCTAATTTGTTTTGGAGATTTCCCCTTGGTGCATTAACCATAAGTGGGGTTCCACTGGGGAGGGGCCTACCGGCTTCAAGGAAATTATATTTTTCAAATCATTATTTGTATATATGTAAGTTTACAGGAGTGAAAAATGCATTCTGTACACAAACAAGCAGCCGTACATTTTCAGGATTTACGGCATTTTGGCGAAGACTTGCTGTGTGAACGGAACCAGACTGGACACGTCATACAGTGTGAGAGAGGCTCTCTCTGAATGTGGGTTCAGTGACTTACAAAAGCCTGGCTATAATTTGCATGTTATCTGAAGGTTTTAGATGTTGTTGTAATGCTGCTTTATGTAGCCGCTATAATTCTGCTGTTCCATAAGCACAAGCTACAGGCAAAGAGTGAATTTGCATATTCACTTATATTTGACCCATATTTTTATGCAGCATACGTTAACTGGTGTATCTAAAAGATACATAAAGAATAGTCAGGAAGCTAAAATAACATTTTTATCTGGGGTAGGCAGCATACTGTGCCATACGGCACCCCTCTTTCCTACAATATGTTTACATGCATCAAAAAACGGGTCAAAAAACAAGGTAAAAAAACACTTTACTTCACCTCTTTCTGAATGGATACTCTGCTCTGATTGATCAGATGGCTGTTGTCTGCTGTCATTGGTTTACCACTTTATTGCACATGTCTGAAATCACACCACTATTACCATTTCGGATTTTCCGCTCCGTAGGCTTCCTCAGCACTCGATGCACAGTGATGTGAACAGTTACAATGGCGTCGGTTTTACCATACCAGTTTGAGCTTGAGAAATTAGTGATGACTTGTTTCAAGCAGTTTAGAATCAATTTTTTCTTTTAGGAGACAGTAACTCCTTTTAACTTTACAGGCCTTTTACATTCACAAACAGCTATATTACAGTTATATTACATCATAACTGAAAAAGCATAATGGAGGCACAGCCCCCTCTGCTCTCTTGTTGGAAAATATATTCAGTTTTGTGGTTTATTAATTTTCTGTATATTTGTGTTTTAGATTTGGCAGATTTACCCCTGGTCAAGTTTGATTTCTCCTGTAATAAGGTTTCTACTATTCCTGTCTGCTATCGAAAAATGACTCAACTTCAATCACTACAGCTGGAGATCAATCCACTTCAGAGCCCTCCTGCACAGGTAACACACACGCTCATTTTATATTTCAGTCATTTTACAACTATATCTGACTTTATTTTGCTGCTTTTAGATCTGTATGAAGGGCAAGGTTCATATATTTAAATACCTCGCCATGGAGGCGTGTCGTAGTGACAAGATGGCCGATGCCTTGTACCTTCCTGTCACAGGCCGCCTCAGCTTGACAAGGCCCACCAATGGAAGGTCAGTCAATGATTAAATTCAATGGTGATTTGTTAAATTGCAAAAAGGAATTGTATATATACGTTGACGTCATCCTACCATAGTCCTCCTTCACTGCGCATTTAGTTTCTGACAAACCACATACTTAAGTATGTCAGCAACTAGACTAATGGAAGACTTAATGAGCATTTGCGTTTTTGTACAGAATTCAGAAGGATCCCACCATCGGAAACAATTATTTTAATTCCATTCTTGATCGTGTCTGAGAGATATAATAAAGAGAGATATGAAATAATCATGGCTTTAGGTATCAGCAAAGGGTCTGAATACTTAGGACCATGAGATATTTCATTTTTTCTTTTTTAATAAATCTGCAAAAATATCAACAATTCTGTGTTTGTCTGTCAATATGGCGTGCTGTGTGTACATTAATGAGGAAAAAATGAACTTAAATGATTTTAGCAAATAGCTGCGATATAACAAAGAGTGGAAAATGTAAGAGGGTCTGAATACTTTCCGTACCCGCTGTATATACAAATAAATATATTCATACACTATGTAAATATATTAATATCTCATACGGATGACTATGACTAAAAAAAGAAAAAGAACGTTGTTTTTTGCCATGGTTTTTGATATCTTTTCAGTTCAAACTAACTCACAGGTTTTCCTGTAATTTTCGGACAAATTTCTCTTTTTTTTTTTTACCAAATCATGCACGTCTAGATGAGTGTATAAAAAGATCTGAATGTGGAATACAGTGTGGAATCTCAAAAATAATCTAGGTTATGTGTGTATGTGTGTTGGCTGTCATTATCATCCTTATCTCAGGAGAATCCTTTTAATAGACTGCAGGGGGGTCATTCTTCTGAGGGAGAGAGAGAGAGAGAAACCGAAAGATTCTTTCCCTGTCTCATATGAGAGACATAGGCTACTTCACTCTCTTTCTGTGCTACACGACCCCTAACTTCTAATCACCTTTTCCTTTTTTGTCTCAGCACTGAGGACATTGATCAGCACAAGAAACTTGACAGTGACTCTGGGGTAGGCAGTGATAATGGAGACAAACGCCTTTCTGCTACAGAGGTCAGTGTGTGTGTGTGTGTGTGTGTGTGCCTGTTTGTGAGAAAAGTGTGATCATCTTTTAATTCAATGTATTTATTTGTCTGCTATATAGCATTTTCATCAGTACTGCAAATTTTAGATAATAAGACTATTAAAAGCATGTTTCAACTTAATGTGTATTATCACTTAATTACAATGTCACTGTCGGGTCAGTTGTGGTTATAAAACACTGTCTTAACGTCAGGACAGGACAATATGTCCGTTTTTTGGTTTCTCTGTAGTCTCCCAATAGTGAAATTACATTAGTCCAAAATCCTGCTCAAAATATCTGTATGTTAACTATTAACTATTCCTGATTGCCTGTTATTTTGTCATCATCATTTGACAAAATGATCATTTGACAAAATCATCATTTCATCCTTTATAAAATATAAAGGATGGATAACAAATGCGAAAATAGTGCCAAATGAAATTAGACTGCAATTAGTGATTAGTAAAAGTGAATAGAATGCAGTGTCGTGTTATCTATGCGAACCTAATGTGATTTCACTTTCAGTTCACTTGTTTTAGATGTTTTGGTTTTGTGTTTCAGCCTTCAGATGAAGACAGCCTCAGCTTGACTGTGCCCATGACCAACATAGAGGAGGAGGGCTTGAGCAAAGACGACTCCAGTGAACACATCAGCGCCCTGACAGGTGCTGCTTACATGCAAACACACCCTCACATGTGTGGACAGGATATTAAAGGCCTGTAAAGAAAACATCCTCTTACTGGGCTGACACAACATTGCTGGGAGACTTTAGACTGCCTATGAGTGTGTGCATGAAACCCAGGTTATCCCAGGGGAGGGTCCTGGACAGGAAGTGTGGTTAGGAAGTCAATGTCAGCACATAAGGATAATTAAGGGAGGAGGAGATGAAAAATGAGAACATTGCAGGAAGAAAGGGAAAGTGTGTGTGTGTGTGACTCCTAAGCTGATGGAAGGGTAATTTACTCTTTAAGCTTTCAATAAGATTTACTTGACATGTCCACTTTTTGTCTGCATATGTACATGTAGTACAAGACCACTATAGAATTTGAACTTCTTTAGTTGTCTGTTTGTTTTCAGAGCAATGTTCCAGGGTTAAAAATACGTTCTATTGACATCAATTGACATAATGTCAGTTTTGTCTTTTTCTTTTTTTGTGTGTTATACAAAGTTGTATTACAAAAAGTCATTTACATTAGTAGGTAATTTTAAGTTGTGGACAGTTAATTCTGCTTAAGATTTACATTTAGTGTTTGTAAAAACAACTCTTTATCATATAGCCGTGTTTATGTGTGTCTTGTAGCAGACAGAAGTCCGTCGGAATCTCTTAAGGAACATCTGGGTTATCGAGAGTCTGCACTCAGCTCTCCGTTTGTCAACTATATCAAAGTAAGCATGTTAAAGATTGTTCTTTCAATATTTAACATTGTCTAGTCCTTGGCATAACTATATATAGCTTATGTATTCATAAAAAGTATAAAAATACCCATGTCTAGAAGTCACACAAAATTAGGCTCATGTATCCTCTTCTACACAGGTTTTCTCAGAATATGGGTTCTTTAAAGTAATAGTTGTTAATGTTTAATTAAAAAAGGAAATATCTTGATTTGTTGGCAATTTTATCTTATTTTAATACTCGTTTTATCTTAATTTTATGTCATCTTGAGGCCCCATTGAAAGTTTGCTGGGCCTCTGGTTGAGAACCACTGCTCTAAATGGAAATGTGACACGTGAAATTTGACGTTGATTACATTTTTTTCCTCCCCCTGAAAGATTCATGAGAAATTGCCCCACTTAACAGAATATTGTGAGCTTATCTGGTTTAAAACAGGTTTTGATCTGTCTTTTTTCCTTTTGTTCTACTTTCTCTTTTTTTCTGTTTGCTGTTTCTTGTTTAAAGTCTTCTATTTGAGCTCTAGCTGGAGTATATTAAACTTATTTTTCTTCAATGCAATATTGATCTTTTGATCCTCTCTTTGCTGTCTTTATCTGCCCTATTTCCTTTCATTCCATTCTTTTCTTGTCATATTTTGCATCTGCCTCTCTCTTGGCAAACTGTTCCATGTTCCAGTAAATGTCAGTTTATCTGATAACGTCTCATTACATCATAGGATTGGCGCAGACAGTGTTTATTTGTGCATTAGCAGTTCCCTTGTGAAGTAATCGACGCCTAGAGGGACATTGTGCGTATGAAGGGCTGTGTGTATTCCCATCTGTGTCTGCATCACCCTCTCTAACAGCCAGTGGTGGATCTGGTTGAATTTTAATTCAAGCAAATCAGGCCTTTAGTTTGCAGTCACATGACTGAGTTTGCAGTTGGAGTTGATGTGTGTGTCTGTGTGTGTGTATTTTAAGGGTCGAGGTGCTGATTTCGATGAGCCCCTCAGGATAGAGGAAGAGACTAACTGGACTTCAGAACAAACGTATGTTTATATCTGTACATTTATCATCAGGTCCTTTTCTTTTTTTTTTTTATGCCTGTATCTCTCTGTTTTTGTCTTTTCTCACTGGCTCTTGTGTAAATATGAATTTGGTGACTAGTTAACACATATCCATATGTACCATGTTACTGGGTCCAACAGGTCAAAGGTCAATATGATAAATCAGCTAAAAGAAGCCGTGGAGATGCTACAGGATCCTAACAGGTTGGTCAATATGTGATGGTTGGGGTGTTACTCATTCTCTTTAATTTTTTAAGCCAGTGTTAAAGGTGTATGCCATATTTGATACATTAACATCATGATTTTCTTTAAAGCTGCTTTGAAATAATATGTATTGTGAAAAGTGATATACAGTTAAAAGTGTCTTTTTTGTATTTATGCAAAGGGTTAACATGAACTCAGCTGATCTCTCTGGTATTAAGCTTTACCCTGTGGAAATGGTTACAGTAGATGAGTCGCTCAAGTAAGTGGCTTTAGAGTCACAGCTTAAATATTTCACAGTAAATACAAAATAGTAGTAGTACATTCAAATGCTGCTTTACATGTTACAGTTTTCAACAATACATCATTCTTCTTTTTGCCTCTCTGCAGTGGCCAAGAGAGTGATGAGAGTCAGTCAACACCTAAGGTAAATACATATGTGTGAAAGTTTACATAATTGATAGACATGGTTTACTTACAGGACCTTACTGGTTCCTCTGAGCATCCTGTTCAGTTCCTCCTTATAGTGGCTCTGTAGGCTGCAGTGTTTCTCTAGAGTTCCTCTGAGATCAGTGGGCTATTGTTGAAGGTCGACACATTTCTCTACTTCCCAGGACTTTTAGAACGTTTGTCAGTAATGTCAGCAATGTGACGTCAATTTTTTAATATCAAAAGTTACTAGTTTTTCATTCATTCAAGAGCAGCTGCAAAGATTAATTTCCTCTTACCTAAACTGAAATAAATTAAAGAAAATTATGAAGTTCTAGAGTAGACTCACAGTAGCCTCTCTGATTACAAAGCGCTTTGTGGTTTGAAGTACTAACACTGCCCTTCAAAGATTTGGGGTTGGTATGATTTAAAAATAAAATAAAAATTAAGATGTCTCTTGTACTCACTAGAACTGCATTTATTTGATAACACATAACCCTGTTATCTATTTTAATTTGATTTATTGTAATTTATTTTTAAATTCTCTATAACATTACTCCAGTCTTTAGTGGCACCTTCAGAAAACATTTGCGTTTGCTGATTTAGTGCCCAGAAATGTGTTGAAAGCTGTTGTACTGCTTGATCTTTTTGTAGAAACTGTAATATTTTTTTATACATTTTTTGATAAATAGATATAGATGTCTTTAATTTCACTTTTTATAACTTTTATGCATCCTTGCTGAATAATATAAATTTCTCTCTCACAAAAAAAAATTGTACTGACCCCAAACTTTTGAACTGTAGTAAATGTTGTGCTTTCACCGTGCAGTGGTCTGTCAGTGTGTTTTTTTGTGTTGTTGTTTGTGCGCGTAGTTTCCTGTGTTGTGATCTGATTATTTGGATGATAAAAGTGTTGACTATTATTACAGATAAAACGTCTCGGTTATGTATGTGCCCTTAGTTCCCTGAACAGGGAACAAGACGCTGCGTCGAAGCACTGTGGGAACGCCTCTGCGTGATTACGTCATAAAGTGTAAAATGTAAAATCAGTCCAATGGCGTGACAGAACGTCATAGGTGGGTGACGTCATTGATCAGGAAACTGTAAATTCTTACGAGCAATTGCTTCTCTTTGTGAAATTGTGCACACAAGGAGTGATGCACTTGCGACCCTGGGTTGGAACCCAAGTCAAGGTTGCAAAACCTGACAAATTTGTGTGGCACCAGCCTGCCACATCACAGATGTCCTGGAGGGAAACTCTGGATGGGCCAAAGGATGACTCCTTCGCCTGAGACAAAAGGTCTCTCCTGGCGAAATCGCCATTGGAGAGATATCGAGGAGAGATACAAGGTTCGAAAACTACACTCGAGTTGACCAGAATTGGACTAACCGCACAAGAATGACCCTGTCCTGGTAAATTCTCTCCAGAACTCCAGAGCAGAGTGATCGGTGGAAAAACATACTGGTGAAACCTTGGCCAGGCTTGTGCAAAAGCTAGGGAGAACTGGAAGAGCTAGAGAGAACCATAGTGGGTAATTAGTCACTAGCAAGTGAAGAGATTGACCTATCCTCTCTCGAATTTCTCCCTTAGGAGTTCCAAAACCTTGGAGTGGAATCCCCTGCCTCAACATGATATCTACTCCCTGATTTAGATGCCTCAGGATGATAAACAGCTCTTGGAGAGAGCAGCTATAGTATAATGGGAATGTGAGCAGCCCCTCTAGGTGGTTTACATAGGAGACCAGTGAAGTATTGTCTTTGCAGACAAGCACATGGTGGCACAAGCGACTAAGCACACAGCTAAACAACCTCCACTTTTATTTATTTTATAATTTTTCTGGGAGCTGTAGTGCCAGTGCCACAGTCAAGGTAGCAGTAACTGCAGCACGTTCTTCCAACCATGAGATGAGGCACTGGAGCCGCCAGGTAAGGGCTGAGAAAGGGACGATCCATCTCAAACCTCTGTGTAGGATCCATTAGCGAACCCCACGACCTGAGTCGCTGCTCTGCCTCGGAAGAAAACGGAACTGAGCCTCCTCAAAGAGTGCCTGGCGTGAGCATGCAACCCCTTTTGTGAACCCTGTGAGCCTTGAAAGAAGCTGGACCAACTATGAGCTGAGGAGCCCTTCTCAAAGAGTGCCCGGCGTTCTTAACACCACTCACAATGCTTGTAATCAGCCCTTTTATCTCAAGTTCCCAAATGGCAGCGATGAACACACCTCTTAAATGCTGTTCACAATGCCATTTTACAATGTGCTTTATACGGTTACTTTTTAAACTTATATCTAATCGAGAATCCCTATCTGAGACACACAAAAACGTTAGGAGACACGATTTTGCACATAGTGCCCTATGAAGTAACAGAAGCTAGCGCATTATGGTTTGGGTCTGCTTTATAGTTTCCTGGTCATGTCACCCGCCTATGACGTTCAGTCATGCCATTGGACTGATTTAATTATCCAGAGGCGTTCCCACAACGCTTCGACGCAGCACAAGTTCCCTTGAAAGGGACATGTAATTAACTGTAGCTTTGGTGTGCAAAAGTTCTGGTTAGCCTGGTAACTTGTATGTTGTAGTTACAGACAGTTAGACTCCAGGCGTGTTTTTACCAGTGTAATGTGTGCATTGGTTGGTAAACCATAGTGTGATGGTCTTAAGAGCAGTGATTGTCATTGAAGGCGGCTCCTGGAGAATGCTGGGAGTTCCAGAAGAAGAGACAGTACATTCTAGAACGGGCCCGGCTCGAGGCCCAGCTCGCATGCCAACAGTATGCCCTGCACATGGCACAACAGGTAATCTGACAGTACTGCCATCTAGCCTATAGATACAGTCTGTTTGACCGGTGAACACTTGGGCAACTTGTACAAGTCAAGTGGGGTTATTGTTATAACAAATGCAGCTGCTCTCTGAGAACTGAACCTTCATTCGGTGCAATTGTTGTTGTCATTTGTATGCAGTGCACTTTGTACCGAATTACCCAAACAAGTGGTTCCGATGCAGCTGCCACATGTGAGCTTTTTGTTTGCGCTTCGGTGACCTCGTTCTTGTTGTAGTTGTGCTATTGTAAACGTGCAGCTCATTCCCAGCAGACCCACGCAGAATCTGTGCGCACAGAACTCCTAATAAATCTCAGCAGATTTCCACAGAATTTGGAACAACAGTCATTCATAAGTTCTATTTGTTCCCTGCCGCCCCTGCATGTTCATTCATTAAAATCAATGTGAATTCTTATTCTTGCAACCTTTTTTACTTTTGTAATGTGAAAAATTATGTTCAGCGAAGAAAAAAAATTTTGGTCTGGACTTGATTTTATCCATATGGAAGTGAATGGGTCATGAAAAGCTCCATACCAGATTGTTAAAACAGTGCTGAAAGATCACAAAAGTTTAATTTTCTCAGCATTCTCTTACTGTCACTCTCGTCATTCCAAAACTACATGACTTTCTTTCTTCCTTCTGTGGAACATAAAAGAAGATATTTTGAGAAACGTATTTGGTTACCAACATTCTAAGTATCTTATTTTCTGTTCTGCAGAAGAAAGTAAGTCATACAGGTTTGGAACAACACTATTGCGAGCTAATGATGACAGATTGTCTTCAATGTTATAATGACAAGTACAACAACATTTTTTTTTTTTTTTTGGAATAATGTGCACTAATGAGTCATTGACAATAACTCTAGAATTTGATTGTGCTGTCATCTGCTGAAAAGAATGAAGTACTCTAAGCTCTGTTTACCACATCAAGGCAGGCCTGATTTTAACTTAATGTAAAATGTTTATTATATTTGGGGTGCTGGATGCATTTGTTTTGTTTTAATTGTGTAGTATTAATTCCGACATATTGGTCCATGTATTTTAAGTTCATGTAACCTGCATGAACTTAATACAATAGAATTAAATAGAAATTATTAAAATAAAACTTTTTAAAATAAATTTCCTCATGGGGATTGAGAATCTAATAAAAGAGGAAAAACAAACAGTTAGAGACTAAGAAAGAAAGGCAGTCATATTCAATCGAGTCAGAGAACAGTGATGCATTGTTTCACCATATCTAAAGAGCTTGTGTGTTAACATCTTACATCATCTCAAGAATCTCACAGCCTGTTTTTTCTCACTCGTAGGGAGACGTGATTGGCCAGGAAGGATCAGGTGATCGTTGTGAGAACCAAGTTACCAAGGTAAATCTTTTTTCTAACTCCGTTTGTTACCCTGGGTTTGCTCTGATCATAAGGTGCACTTTACACTTACACAACTGAATTTTACTTGGTTCAGTGCACGTGTGCTGAGTGTGTTTGTGTCATGTACCAGAATGAAGACATAACCCCAGTTTCCAGCCCCACACTGAGCTCTCCTCCCTTTGGTCTGAAGCCCAGATCAGGTGAGAACAGTGCTATTTTACTAACACACATGGTGCCAATGAACTGGTTGGAATGGGAGGCTTTGCTCTTTTGAGGATGGTGCACATTTTGGGCTCTCATTATTATCTGCACATTTCAGTAGTAAGAGGACGGAAGTGTTTGTGTATAAATATCCTTTTACCTGTGGCCAACACCTGTTATCCTGTCAAGCTCATGACTGTCATGCATTATTACAGTCTGGCTCTTTATTCATACATACTGCTGTTCATTATTACTCTCTTTGCTTTGGGGGCTAAACTGCATCTGGTTTAGAAAACAGTACATAGTAACTGAATATGTCCTGTATTTTCTTTTTATTTAGAGAGAAATTGTATTTACTACACATATACCATTCATTATTAAAGGTATAGTTCACCCAAAAACGAAAATGCTGTCATTAATTCCTCGCCCTCAAGTCATTCCAAATTCTGTCTTTCCATTGACAGCTAAGCAACTACCACTTTGATGCTTCAAAAAGTTCATAAATAGATCATAAAACTAAACCATATGAATTGAGTGGTTTATTTTTGTATCAAATTTTCTGAAGAGATATGATGGGATTATATAATGAACAGATTAAATTTTGTTCACAGTATGTTTTCTTGACATGCGAGAACCAATGAGGTTCATTATTGTGTTATGCAGCACATTTGAGCTTCCACAAGAACCAATGAGGTTTGATCTTGTGCGTCAAGCAGGTTCAGCTTCATTCAGTCTCTTAATCAAATAAAGTGATCAAGTCTCTTTAGAAAATGTGTATTTTCAATTCATATGGATTAGATTTACGGTATCTTTATAAACATTTTGAAGCATCAAAGTGGTAGTTGTGTAGGTTTCTGTGGAGGGACAGATATCAAAGCTCTCAGATATCATCAAAAAGATGTGCATTTGTGTTTCAAAGATGAGCAAATGTCTTACAGGTGTGGGACGACATGATTGTGGGTAATTTTCATTTTTTGGTGAATTAATGTATACTGTTAAATAAATACACAAAACAACATGCTTTACTTCATCTGGATGCAGTTTAATTGATGTAGCTGTTTGTTTAGGTGCCTAGAGGCTTCTTGTTGCTTTTCCCTCTAACATCTAAGCTAGCATTTGCACCATTAACTGTGATCTGTTATTTATGTCTAACGTGAACAGCATTATCATGCCCTAAGTCTGACAGTTAACATAAATAATAGTCATTTGTACCAGGTACATTAACAGCATGCCAAAACTGGTACTGAAATACTGCCAACATTGACTTCTTTTGTTTTTAATATTTCTCTTTTGTGTTGTGCTGTATTTACGTGTCACTTTGCTATGCATATCTTCCCGTTTCCCTCTCTTCCCTTTTATTTACCTGTTTCCTTGAACTGCTGCTTGCCTGCGTGTCTGCTCTTATTACACAATCTACTGTTGCTTGCCACCCTCCCCTTTTCTGTCTGATACCTGAAACCACTGCCTGTTTCCTGTGGTTTTCCAATGAAAATCCCCTGTTTTGCTCCTCCTCCTACTGGCACTGCCCTTTACGTTGATACCTGCATCTAGCTTCGCCCTCTGTGCCATGCTCGACTCCGCCCTGTCCCCTCCCACTTACACAGGCCCTGCCCACCGATAGAGACACGCCCCCTACCCCAGCTGAAGGAGACATGCCAAGCAGTGGTAGGTCTGCTCAATGTATCGTCACATGCGTTGCAATTAGTCTTTTTGTGTTTTCTTCTCAAATATAAACTTTTCAGGTATTTTATCATTTATATCTGTTTTTAAATACTTTTTCATTATTTTATTTATTTTCTGTTGTTGTTGATTGCCCAGGCATTGAGTCATTATCATAGAAATTTAGATACACCATTAATACTAAATATGAAATTAGTATGAATCTTTTTCTCCCCTGTTTGTGAACAACTGAACTGCATTGCAACTCTCTGGAAATCACCTACACCTAGCATGATGGCAGCAGGTTTTACATGACCAAGCTTTGCTTTCATTATCCTCACACATTAAAAAAAATCGAGTTTGTCCATCTTGTCTCTTTTAATGCTTGAGTATCAGTTTTTAGAAATTACACAATTGTTTTTCAGAGATGGCTGAATACTTCAGCCCACTAACCCAACATTTCACTTTTAACAGGTGTTTGGTTGAATAAGATTTTTAGAAAGGTCAAATGTATAAGATCTAGCTTCTGTAAGCTTCCAATTAAAGTTCACCCAAAACTTAACATTCTGTCATTATTTAATCATGTTGTTCCAAACCTCTATGACTTTTTTTCTTCTATGGAACACAACAAAGATATTTTGAAGAACATCAGTAATCAAACCATGGTAATGACCATTGACTTCCACTGTATGGACAGAAATTACAGAGACATTCCTCAAAATATATTTTATGTTTTACAGAAGCGATATAGATGCACCGGCTTGAAATTACATATTAGTAAATGAGAGAGAATTTTCAGTTTTGAGTGAACTATCTTAAGCTTAGTAAAAAGGGTCACTCCTCATTTATTGACATTTTTTGTATGAAAGTAAAAAATGTTTCTGAGGTTTGTGGTGTAGCGTTAAAGGGTATTTTAAAACAGGAGTGAGAGAGGGGATGTGGTTGAACTGAAATTTGGGGTGGCCCATTGGCTTTAAATGGAGATGCGTGTATTTATAGAGATGCTATTTTGAAGCATTAGATAATGGCCCCAGAGGGAAAATCAGACCTCCATTTAAGTGGAAATGCTTTCATAGGATGAAAAACTACCAGGAGACATGTGTACTTGCTCATCTTATAAGAAATTGAAAGAGGAAGAGGTAGTGATGGGAGAAAATAACATTTTACTAATGAATAGCTTCATACTAATGGTAAACTTTATGAATATTATGAGGAGACTTTTTACATAATCTAAACTAATTTTAGGGGAAATTTGTGAAAGGTCTTTCAACATAAAATGTCTACACTGAACTGAGTGTACCACACTCTTATTGGTTGTTAAAATCATCATCAGATTAGATTCAGTTCAGATTCTATAAAGGTTTATTTCTGGCCAAAAGATGAATACTTGCAGAGAACTTGTTAGACGTCAGAGATTCTCTTGTGTTGTTTATTTCTTTGACCTGTAAGTTTGTTGATAACAATCTGGAATACTCACTGTCTCTAGAACACAATGTAATTGCAAAAGTGAGAATAAGTCTTATTCTTGCCATTCCTGGGTTGGATTGATATGTGTGCTACTCTTGGAGAGATGTTGAGATAGAAACTAAAGAAAATGCGAGAGAAAGACACTTTACTTTAAAGCTGAAGTTTTTAATTTGTGTCAAAAGCTTCAAAAAAGGCTTTCTCCAAACAGATCCCGGTTTGCTATCGGTAAGCAAACTGATTACCCTGTCCCCAAACTCACGCCATTTGTTGAGTCACTGTTTCTATGTTAGTCTGGCAGAAAAAAAGAAGGAAGTATTTGACCATAATAAATACACACTTTTAAATAAGAAAAGAGGCTGTCTCAAAAATGTTTAAGTAGGTACACACACTTTTTTTTTAAAGTCTAGCATGTGTTTTCTGTATTGCATCAATGCCCAAGCACAGGAATATGACTCCAGGGCTTTAAACTGAGACAACAAAAAGTGGGAGGAATATTCTGGAAAAACATCCTATTTGTGTTCCTTTCATACTGTCCTCTTCCTTTCATTTCTTCATAGGATGAGTAGTTATGCAACTACAGAAGCACACTCAGATGTGTGGAATGAATCGTTGTGCCCTTGTCTTTTTCAGTCTTTCTCTCTCTCATGTCCAGCGCTCCCCCTTGTGGGGAAATATCATATAATAAAGGCTGAAAAGCTGTCAGATATGGATGTGTCCTCAGTATTCAGAATGTTCATTGTGATAAAGATTGACTATAAAAGCCTTTTGTCCAATTAAAAGCAGCACCATGTCAAAAATACTGACATTTTAATAAAGTTTTAACCTCTTCATGTCAAAGTCGTCATACGTGACCTACAGTTTAGAGTTTTTGGAATATCATGATGGATGTGATTTGAATTGAAATTGAATAAATGGGACTGTGTCTGTATGCATATGGCAGAAAGACAAGAGATATAACAATCTGTGCAGACTGATGACTGTTCAGTTGTGTGACAGTGTTTTTCAGAACGCACAAGCCTTTGGAGTCAGTGGATCCTCAGTTCACCATGAGGAGAAAGATGGAGCAGCTCAGAGAGGAGCTGGAGCTCATGGAGCAACTACGAGAGGTACAAAACATTCACACAGAATCTCAGTGTATATAAAGTAACTTTTTGTATAACTTACTATATCGCTGTGCAACAACCCCACATGATTTAAGACTTAAATTAAAATGTTTTATTTATTACCAAATTATGTTGATTTTGCCAGAGTATTGAGAGCAGGCTGAAAGTAGCTCTTCCTGAAGATCTGGGCTCCTCTCTCATGGATGGGGTTGTGCTGTGTCACCTAGTCAATCACATTCAGCCACGTTCAGTTGCCAGCATCCATGTACCATCTCCTGCAGTGGTGAGTCGTCTCTGAACCCACACAACACAAACACTATACTCTACCTTTCAAATGTTTGGGGTCAGTAAGATTAAAAAAAATCTTATTCTCACCAAGGCTATATTTATTTGATTAAAAAAAAAATATATATATATAAAAAAAACATAGTAGAAACATTAATAGTGTGAAACATTAAAATTTATAATAACTGTTTTCTATTTTAATACTGTATATATATATTTTTTTTATCTGACTGACCCCAAACGTTTGAACAGTTCGTAAAATTCGTTAACCTGTTTTTTTTTTTTCTCTCTCTCTCTCTCTCTCTCTCTCTCTCTCTCTCTCTCTCTCTTTGACATCTGCACATGGGCATGTTAAATCTTCAGCCCAAGCTTAGCATGGCTAAATGTCGCAGAAACGTTGAAAACTTTTTGGATGCCTGCAGGAAAATGGGAGTCCCTCAGGTGAATATGTCTTTTTTTTTTTTTTTTGTGAATGCCAAATTAACTAGATTTGTATTTCAAGAGCCACTGTTTGTACGGGTTTTGCTGTACTGGTCTTTCATGTATTGTCCTAAATTAAAAACATTAATTTATTGATATAGGTGGTATGAAATTATGTTTTCTTAGATGCAGTATAAGACTTGACAGACCACTTGCAGAAATATTGATAGGAAAAACAGCAATGATTAGGAAGCCACAGATCAAAAAAACTTTGTGTTACTGAATGAAAGAAGCACAATTTATTATACTATTTTGTCCAATTCTATAGCCTATCTGAAATGTATTGTTACTGACAAACATTGTTAACAGTCTCAATCTTTCCCCAATCTTTTTTCAAGTAAATATTAGCTCTTTTTGTATTCATATTTCTTACATAGAAAATAGCTGCAGCTCTTTAAGGGACTGCCATCTAATTTCTGTTTGGTGAAAAATTCCCTGTGACTCATTTTACACATTTTACAGATTATAATTAGTCCGTCATAGAAGTGGACTGTCAGTGGGGATTTCCACTGAATTTCCTGTTTAATACAGGAAACCTGTCTGGGAAACAATTTATTTCAAATAGTTTTTTATGTGAAAATGAACCTGTACACACAGAGCTTCTTGAAAACAGGATCTGGTTGAATACGTTATCACTTGATGACATAACTGATCTTGTCCATCGTCCACCCCTAATCTGATTGGTTGAAGCAGCTGAGATTGCCTCAAACTGGCCTATGATCAGTCATGCCCTTGAACATTTTGGAGCCGTGTGTATAGCAGCGGCTATAGATTTTGAAAAGATTTTTGAGGAAAACTGATCATAGAACAGCATTAATAGGCATTTCTCACAACCTCCGCTGCATCATCCCCTTGTATTAAGATGTTGTCATCATGGCTTTAGGCTTCATCCATTTCCAGAGCTTCATTTCATCCTTTTAATGGCTCTGACCTGCTCTCTGATAAATGGTCAAGTTTCTTTGAGCTGTGACAGAGAGAATTCCAGTGTACAGACAAACAGACCATGACACATGAGTGGAATGAATTTCTGTGTAAATCGTCCATAAAACCATTGTTTCCTCAATTCAGTGCAACAGTTTGCATAATACATTGTCCTAATAAAACTAGAAACTATTCGTTTTTATCCAAACTACCCACAATGACCATGTTCCATTGAAACATGGACAAAACGTTTGTTGTTGATATGATGCATCTCTTTTTGAGTACATAAATCAAGCGAGGGTCAGTTTTGGGTCCACTTTTTCCATTCTTGCTCAAACTGTGCAAAAGTGTCTATTGGTTGTGCCATCCTACCCGCCAACAATGGTTACTCTACCATATCAGTGGCTTTTCTAGAAGGAACAAGGATGTTGTCTCAATGTCTTTATGGGTTGAGCTTGGTCCAAGCCATTTATAACAGGCTGTTCTGATTAGTGTGCCGTACAGGAACCTTGCAGTTGTCATAGCTTGTGTCTGTAGTACCAGTAGCTACAACAAGTGTGCATGGCAGCTAGCTTTGTCATTATGTGTCTTTTATGTTTGCTATCCTGTTACATGTAGCTGATGCTGTTTATTTTATTCTGTTAAAGTGTTTCGGGATAATGTGGCAAGCCTTGTTTGTTTGGTATCTTCTGGTCTTATATAAGTTTATATATCATTGTTTTGATTATTAACTTCCTTGGGGTGTAGTGTAGTCGTTGAGTTGTGCACTAGTCTAGCTTGGTCTGCTCTGCTGTTTACTTGCTTTGTACAGTTTTTTTTTTCTTTTTAATGCTGTAGCTTGACTTGTGCCTGGCATACGCTCAATATTGCACATGTTCTGCTAACCGCCATACTAACAACATCTGCCCCAACACACCTCACACCTGCCACAGCTGCCCTCTGAACAAGACAATAAATCAATGATTGATAATGTTCAACCTCTCTCTCGGAAAACACTCTTTTTCAGAAGGCAGTAAGACGGTCATTCTCGGGAAATGGTGCCATTTGAGCTTGAAAATTTAAGGATTTTATTTTAAAATAAAAAGATGATTTAGAGAAAAAGCCATTAGCCATATTCAGAGAGTCTTTTTTCCAGTGGTCACAGAACGTTTGTAATTTAGACAATTTCAAACATATTATTATATACACAGTTGTTATAAAGGTTGGTGGTTTTAAAGAAATTAATACTTAAATTTATTAAAAGTTACAATATAGTAATTTACTTTTTATTATTATTATTATTATTTAAGCAGCACAACTGTATTCAACATTGATACTAATAATAAAAAAAAAGTCTTGAGCACCAAATCAGCATATTAGAATGATTTCTGAAGGAAAATACAGTAAATGTATTTGCACCACACCAAATTATTTAATCAATGCTTTTGCCCTTTTATTTAAATTTAAATTTTTTATATTTTTTTTATGAATCACCATTTCTGTTTCTATAAAACAACTGAACTATTGAGATTTAAGATGCCAGTGTGTGAGAATATTGAAATAACAGAAATAATCTAATATACACACCTTTGTTTGGACCATGTGGTCAGCAAAGACACAAATACTATGATGTAATTTCTTTAGACAGGTCAGAAAAAAAAAGAAAAATGTAAGAAAAATGTAATCTAAAAAATATAAAGAGAGAAATTTCACAATGTAACAATTGAACAATAATATATGGAGATGATCAAAAACATTTAAACTGAATTGATGTTTTGATGAAAGAACCTTTTTATTAAAAATATTTCAAACTGTCTTAAGCAGTACTCACTGAATTCAGTGCAATGTATCAAACAATGTGACTTGTTAGCGATATATTCGGTAAAGTAAGTCATGGGAATTCTCATTTATCATGCATATGGCACCGTTTCCTGAGAATGTTCTTGAGTTCTTACCGTTTGTTGAGCTCAAAGCATATTACCTTTGACCTTTATCACTGTCTAATCACCTTCCTTATCTTTCTCTGGTGCCGAACGGATGATCTCTCCTTATTTGGTTTTATTTTCCCTTTGTTTCTCCCAACATCTATGTTTCATTCTTACTCTATTGTCTTCTCTTCTTCCTCTTCTTGGTTATCTTTGTCATCCCCTCTATGTTTTGACTCTCTCTCAGTCCTCTATCTGTTCGGCTTATGACATTCTGCAGTGTAACCTGCGTCCACTCTGGGCCGTGGTCGCGGCCTTGCTCATGGTGGAGAGCACAGGAACAAGGCAGAAGGAAGGAAAGGTGGAGAGTGGCAGGGAGAAAGAGGCTGAGGTCAAGAAGCTTATCCCCGAGTCCACTCAGACTCCACCTCCTTCCTGGCAAATATGGGATCTGATTGGCTCGAGTCTGCTGCACGTTTTCTGTCTGGTGATGCTGTTTGTGGCCTACACTTGGAGTGAATTTAAATAACATGCACTAAAACACACAAGTAACACAATATGTTGTTTATTGTCCTCGAAAGCACATTGAACAGTTTGTGATGGTCACACTTAAGAAAGTCTGTCTTAAAATGGACAAAAGAAAAATCTGTGTTCCTGTCAGTCGGAGCAAACAAAAAAACACGTTTGTGATGAAGTTTCATACGTTTGTCTAAGTCTTACATCTTAACATGGCAATGATGAAACCATACATAACACAAAACGTTTTTTAAGGACAACATGTGATCCTAAAAACAGGAACTTGATGTTTTGATGTTTAAGAAAGTATAATTTATTAGTTGGTGAATATAATATTTATTAGTCTTTGCAAAATGCTAAGGAAAGCATCTTTAAACAGATGTTTTACAAACATATAAGCAGGAGGTGCACGGAGCACTTTAATAAGGAATGACAAATGGCGATGTTCTCACTTACTTTCACCTCTCTTAAGTTCTGTTGGAGAAACGAAGGTTAAATGAATGTTCTTTATTGCCATTGATTGCCCATGAAGAACCTTTGACCTCCATATAATCTTTCCATTCCACAAAAGGTTCCTTCGATTATATAAACTGTTCTTAATACCAAAAAAAAGGGATTCTTTTAAGAATTGTTAAGGGAAAGGTTTTTTGGGGAATTCAAAATAGTTCGAAAACCCCATTTTGGAATCGTTATTTTTAAGAGTGAAGTTGAAATTCAGCGTCATAATGCTGAACATTTTTCAGTCCTCTTGAAAAATGCACAAATGAACAGTATAAGTGGTATAGTTACTAGCATTTGCATGAAAAAACTAAAATAATAGAAATGGATATGGAGGTCTTGCCTCATGCCAATCATGCCAATGACCAGCAATGCATCTACAGAAATCAAGAAACATGTGGAACGTTGAGTAAGTGAAGTCCCAGATGTCATTAAAGCAAAATGCTGGCTTTGCTTGGCACAGAAGTTTTGTATGGTGAGGTTCAAATTAATAATTATTAGCATAAGGGCTAATTAATCTGTTGGATGTAAAATGAGCAACTTTTGGATAACAGTGTTTGTTTGTAAGAGCAGCAGTCAAGGACTGATCTTTTCAAGTTGATGTGTTATTAAAAATGATTCAATGATTACAGTGTTATTTTGATCCAAAACTCGTATGAGTCTTATGAGAGAGGGAACAGAATAGGACTAATGAATCATTTCTTTAATTTCCTGTTAATCAGAAAAACAAAATGACACACAGGGTGAACCAAATCCATTTTTTTATTAATGTAATATGCATCATTCCACAGAGATGTAACTAATCCAAACCAAACAATGAGGAATAATGAATGGGGTCTTCATGTATTCTATCAGTGATCTGTAATAAAGGGCTGAGGCAGGTTTTTAAATAATGAAATATCAGATTAACACAATTTGTATGAGTTGATTAATTGAGTAATCAGTGTAGTGGTTGTGTGTAATTAACTGCTGTAAATGTCTGTACGCAGCGTTTCTCTTGATTCTAATTGGATCCTTTGATTCTATTTTAGGCTCTGAACTTTATCTCACATAATAGAGCGACATTGTTCATCTCATCACAGATTAAAGGAATCATTAAAAGGAGCCGTTAGTAAATGAGCAAACAATAATGTCACTGAGGACTCTTGACATCATTTCCTCATAATATAAAATACTTTGATCCTTATCTGTGCAGTCACATCAGTTATAATTGGTATGGCTTTTCTCATCCAGTCTGACAAAAATAAAGGGCAATATTGACTCTTCAGGAGATTTTTTTGGTGTAAGTTCCCAGTTGTTTCCTCATTTCTCAGAAAGCTACCCAATGCAAAAAGAGTTTGTATTACTTAAAAGGCTTAAATGAGATTGCATGGGTTGTTTTGACTGCTCAGCTGCTTCTGTTTGTCCAGCTCTAGACTCTTTGACTCTTTTCAGTGTTGAATAACGCCCAGTGCTGCTGTTGCTACTGCTGTTAATGGACTTTGTACGGCATTTTGGTTTTATGACCCTGTATATGAAAAGGAATAAATGTACAGTTTGGGTTGTTTTCTCAGCTTTGTGGTTGTTTCTTTAAGACCTTTTTGTCTTACAAATTAGTTCTTGTTAATGTTCAAACCTCAGTAATATTTGTATCCTTTTGAAAGAAATGAATACTTGTATTCAGCAAGGACACATTACATTGACAGACAGTAATGGCTTTTATAATGTATGACAAAAGATTTCTATTTAAAATAAATGCTGTTCTTTTGATCGAAGACTGCTGAAAAATGTATCACAATTGCCACAAAAATATAAAGCGGCTAAACTGTTTGTGTAACATTGATAATAATGAAAAATGTTTCTTGAGCACCGAATCAGCATGTTAGAATGATTTCTGAAGGATCATGTGACACTGAAGACTGGTGTCACATAATGCTGAAAATTCAGCTTTGACATCACAGAAATACATTGCATTTTAAAATGTATTCAATAGAAAAAAGTTTGTGTAAAATATTTCACAATATTACTGTTTTTGCTTTTGGATGAAATTAGTGCAGCCTTTGTGAACAGAAAACTTTTTTCAAACACATAAAATCTTTGAACAGTTGAATGTTCAAACGTGTGTTTAGGCTTTTGTATCTGAGATGCACATACTTATATTTTGAATATCTGATTGTTTGAATAACTGATATTTTGGGCATCACTGCTACATGAGGTGAGTCTTTATGAATTTAATTAACTGTGTTTAGTAACGAGTGCATTCAGTTTTAATGAAGGTTTTTTTTTTCAGTGTTCCCACTCGTTATGATCAGTGACATTTACAGTTGTTTGCGATTTACTAGACAAAGATTTTTGTAAATGTGTTTGAAGAATATTACATACATTTTTAATATTTTACTAATTTGACGTCTCATAAAAAAATTGAAATGCCTAAAATGTCCTTGTAACATTTTCCATGACCATGGGAACCCTGTCTTTTGGCTCTCTGACTAAACACTTAATTTGTCCTCTGTAAATCTCTCTCTCCAGGACAAATTATGTCTGCCGCATCATATTCTGGAGGAGAAGGGGCTGATCAAAGTTGGCATTACTGTCCAAGCTTTGCTGGATGAGACTTCCACCAACCAAACACTCTTCACATGAGTCACATACACACACACACACACACACACACACTAATCACTGTGGATCCACCTATACCACCAGATGATCTTTGAGAAAAATTCCCTGGACATTGTCCATATATTCCTATTATAAAAGCTGATCCTGAACTGCAGGTATATGCTCATGTTTTCCTCACTTTCTTTACTTTTTTATTATTTTGTGTTGTGTGATCACTGTCACCCAGACCGTAGTCGTATATGCAAATTTAGCTGAAAACTAGCTTCAGATATGAAATTCCTTTATTTAATATACATATTTATTAAGCAGCTAGTTGAGAGATATGCAATTCCTGATGATTTATGCATGTACGTGTGTGTGTGTGTGTTTAGATTATATTATGTTTGTGTTGGACCTTTAGTGATCTAGATTTAAAACACTCATCCTCCCAGAATTTTTATATATACGTGATTGTTTTAATACAGCTTTTGCTCGATTGCTAACACAATTAATGAAACAATTTAACTATAAAGATCATCTAAAACTAAACACCAACTTGCACAAACCTTAAACTTCCAGGTTGAAATCAAACATTTTAGTCCCCAAAAAATATTCTCTTTTGTCAGAATTGAACTTTGGCCTCAGAAAAAACAAATACACAGACTATTTTCCAGCCTAAACAACTGCAGTGAGCTCAATTCATAACACTGTAACAAAAAATTATTTAGCTCAATGTCTTTTGCTGTATACAACATAAATGAAGGTGCAGATACAGTAAAATACAACAATGTACTTATTACACTACAGTAAAGTGATCTTACAGTAGATGAAAATAACTAGAGAAGAAAACATCAAGTACCAAAGAATAGAATATGAATTTGGTGTGCCTCCCAGTACTGTATACTGTCAATTACAGTACAGTAATAAATACTTTCAGCCAAATACTGTACTTTATTTACAGTATGCAATACCAGAGCAATTTCTTGGTCTTCTGTCATCTCAGTTCTGCAAAAATACAGAACAAATGAATATGACAATCATGAGTTTGAAGGTGTACAACATGCTACAGTTTACTGTACATTGAATAGTGCAATTTCCCTCATCTAAAGTACTGTTACTGTATACTGTAACTATACCGTATGTGTAAGTAGTATGAAAACTCTGTAGAATAGATGATTCTTTCATCTTTCTCCAGTGTTAGGATGCATTTCTAAAGCAAAATCACCTGTGCCACTATTTATATTATCCTGAGGTTCTGGTTTGTTTCGCTACTTCATGTTTACTCATGGATAAATGTGCTATTTGAGCTCACATTGCGACACTTAAACCTGTGTAAAACAAGGGCATTTTTGAGTAGAGCTGTGCAAAAAATCATTAAGAAAATTGGAATTTGTGTGAAAAAAGTTGTCAAACGTTTTGAGAACGGAATAATTGGCCAGAGAAATTTTGCCTAATGAGTGTGTTAGCAATCAAGACAAACTGTAAACCACTTTTTAACTTGTTTTTTTGGGAGCCATTGATGCTTTGTCTCAGGGGAAGTGTGGCCTCAGTATAGTTTCATACATTCTCTGCTCTGCTTACCTGTCAGTCAGGTATTATTTCACTAAAACATACCGTACAATAGAAAATAACATACCTTTCTTTATTTGTATATGTGTGATTGGTATCTTTAGGAGAGTTTCTTTTGTGAAAGTGAGAGAACGGAAGCACATGTTTGCACTTTTTGTATGTAAGTTTGTGTCTAAGGACTGTGTGTGTGTGTGTGTGTGTGTGTGTGTATTTGGTTATGGAAAGTCTGATGTCCAAAGCTTAAGCTCCTCACAGATTCAGTCATGAAACAGACCAAAACAGCTGTAATCTCACTGGAGATTATTTGACAGTTGCCAAAATTATTTTCGTATCAAACCAATTTACAGACATTATCATTTTATACATTTCTTTTTAAATGGTTTAAATTTATTTTTTTAAATAAGAGTTTTGTATTTGTAAAAGGATTTGTAATGTGATATTGGTATGTGAACGTGAAAAATGTACAGAACATTTATATTTGATGTGCATATTTTAGTAAGAATATATTTGATTTGGTTATTTTACTTCAATTTAAAGTAGTTTGTTAATGTGAACTGATAGGGCAAAAACGCAATTTTATTATGATTTAAGTTCTTATATGAAAGCAATTACAACACTTCCATATGTAATAACTGTACTGTAATTCCCAACAAAAACTCAAAGTTTTAACTTCTTTCAAAACTTAATTCACATAACTATACAGTAATTAGTAAAAAAAATCTGGCCAGAGCTTTTAAGTTTAAACATCAAAAAATAGTTTTCATACTACTTGGCAGTTATTTTTCCTTTTTCCACAACATAATTCCATGAAAACACAT
Organism: Rhodeus uyekii; assembly: GCA_037043235.1. Classification (NCBI taxonomy): domain Eukaryota; kingdom Metazoa; phylum Chordata; class Actinopteri; order Cypriniformes; family Acheilognathidae; genus Rhodeus; species Rhodeus uyekii. The sequence continues at coordinate 9,757,733 of JAWRVZ010000006.1, read as the reverse complement.
GAAACAGAACATATGGGTAATAAAGTGTAATTTTAGAGACATTTGAAAGGTGTGCGAACTTAGATTTTGGTGTTTGGTGGTAGTTTTACTGGAGATAAGCCTTCACATTTATTTTATAAATCCATCCTATATACATTCACTGCTGTATCTTTTGATCAATTCTGTTCTCAGTTTAGGTTCATTCAAGTACAGGATCACAATCTCTGCAACAGTGGGCAAGTCGTGCATCATTACTGTAATATCAACACTCCCCACCACTTCAGAGAAAAAGTAGTTCAACTACATTACACACTAGATAGGGGTTTAAATGCAGATTTGATTTTGAAATGAGTGTTTTGCACTTTATGTATTTAGGACTGTATTTTTGGCAACTGGCAAATAGTATTATGCGTGGTATTTATATTGCAGTATTTGGAGGATCTATATCAGCTAAGCAATGGCTAATGTGTTTGATAAATCACCTTAAATTGGGATACAAATCTTTAACTGCTGAATGTTATGTGGCTATTTTGTCATCATCTTCAATGTATAAAGAGTAAAGGCTTGTACTAAACACTTTTGTACTTTAATTTTTATAAATAAGAATTATTTTTCCATGTCTTTTCAGTGTTTGGGATTTTACCCCTTTGTAATTCTGTGAACTTTAAGGTGCATGTACAGTAATGTTTTTGGGAAAAGCATGCATGTCATTCCACCTTTTGCCTTAACCTCTGTAAATATGGTTTATTTGTACCAACTTCTACCAGTAAAAACTTTCACCTTCAAAGACTAGTTTGTTTCTTAAATATTCAAGCTACTGTAGACATGACAGAATGATGATCAGATCTCTGGACTCTTTAGGCTGCTTTATGCGTGAAATGAGGGCTTGTTGATAACGTAGAATAATTGTGAGCAAAGGAGTCGTTCATAGAATTCATTGAACTTCATTCAAATCATTCAACACAGAAAAACAAATACAAAACCAAATGCCTTTCTGTCTCTACAGCTAAACATCACCCTGTTAATTATGCACAAGAATATACAGAGGTTTGCACTGTAGTTTTAGGGATAGTGAACCAGTCAAGATATGGCTCTGATGTCATTTTCAGTAATTATCTGGAAGGCACAACAGCTGTTTGCCATAATCATGTCACATAGCTTCAGGCATTCAGATATTTGGCATGGTGCTTGATGTGGTCGTTGATGAAGGAGAAGATGAAATAATAGCTGTGATCATAACCCTGACGGAGGAAAAGAAAAGTAAAATACGGTTAAACGGTGATCTCTTAATCCTTAATTAAGAGTTGATCGTTGCATTGATGGATATATCATTCATTTAAAATATTGCAAAATATTATTGAGGTTTATTTAAATTCAACCACCATGTGATCCACAAATATGAGACCACAAGTGAAACTGGTTCCATTTTGTTACAATTCAATGCAAAAACCTATTATCAGAATAATTTCATTGAAAACTTCACATGAATTTCAGCACTTAGTTCTTGGTATGTGCTCATTTTTTCTTCAAAGAACCAAGGCATGTGACTATCAAGACAAAAAGCCCAGGCACTCAATCTATAACCAATTAGACCAAGTAATTGGAATCAAGTATTACCAACATGCCATTCTTCTCTTTTATCATGAAGTGTTTTCAGTACTGACCTGCTGAAGGCGGAAAACTATTGGGATTTTCTTCTTGGAACACGCAGCGATTAGATTGTCAGGAAGCAGCTGACTAGAAGACAAGAACTGGTCATCACGGCCTTGATCAATCAGAATATCAAGGTCAGGACCGGAATATGACTCGGCCAATACTGTAGCATCATACAGCTGTGGAGAAAAAATTGTGAGACAAAGGGATTTCTGATCCTGTACATGTCAATGCAGTGTGCTCCGATAAAACAATGTTAAATAAGAAAAACCATTATTATGCACTGCTATATAAACTACCATTCAGGCGTTTGTGTTTTTGAAAGAAGTCACATGCTAACAAAGGCTACATTTAATAAAATACAGTAAAAACAGTCATGTTGAAAATGAACAATTTAAAATAACCTATTTTAAATTTCCAGCATCATTACTCCAGAATTTAGAAATCATTCTAATATTCTGATCAAACACATTTCTCATTATTATTAATTAATCATTGTGGAAAAGAACAACATTTGACTTTACCATCACGTTTATTATGCATTTGCATTTATGCATTTGGCCGACATTGTTATCCAAAGCAACTTACATTGCATTCAAGAAACACATCGAATCAGTTCTTGCTTTCCCTAGGATTGAACCCATGACCTTGCTCTACTGATTGAGCTACAAGAAAGCTCTTATTAATTGAATGCACACTTGCTGAATAAAAGTATGTAGTAAAAATATAATAATAATTGTACTGACGCCAAAAGAATGGTAGAGTACACACATAAAATCATCACATACCTCCCAAGTGGATTTATCAGGTCCAAGATAGCCAGAAAATGCTTTCTGTCCCCATGCACATTGTATGGGGTTACAGATGGGTGCAAACGCTGACACTGACTAAAACAGGAAAATGCACAAAATTATTATTTTTTTATTATATACCAGTACTGAACATATACTGACTATCTGAACTTCAAAAAACTAAATGATGAAGTAGCACATGTAATATGAAATATGCCTTATATTTCCCAGGATTCTTTAGTGCACAGATCAGAGCTCCATGCCCACCCATAGAGTGACCAGAGATGGACATTTTCTCCGGATCAGCAGGGAAGTTTGAATTAATCAGTCGTGGGAGCTAAGAAAAACATTGAACATTGTTGAATTTAACTGCAGCAGTCATCAGAGTATAACTTTCTTTTTCTATTGACTAACTAGGTTTCAGAACAGAGGTAAAGTACACACCTCCTCTGTGACATACGAGTACATGCGGTAGTTGGTCTTCCAGGGCTCCTGGGTGGCATTGACGTAGAATCCTGCACCCGTCCCAAAGTCCCAGCTCTCATCCTCTCCTTCAATGTTGCAGCCACCTGACGAGAGCAGAATCATCTCATTTTCTGAGCATGGGCTTACGTGGAAATGAGGACATTTTAGTATTGGCTGACTCAAATATTTCTGATAACAAAATTACCATGACCAGGGGTTTCTTACTGCAACAGTAGAAACTTAAATGGTATAATATTTATTTACGCTTTAACTGGATTTCTCCAAGCAGTGGAGAGACAGTCTGGAGGGAAACTAGTCTAAACCCTGACCTAAACTGGGAAGTCAATGTCATTTGTTCCTCGGGGGAGACTCTTGTTTGTTTATATTTGTTGCAGTAATGTTCTGGCTTTTCAAGGGACCTCAACCCCACAATCCACCCGTTTCCATAATTATTATGTTTTGGTCCATGTTTCTCTAGGATTCGGCCGAGCAGAAATCATAATTATAGGGTGTAATCTCTCCAGAGACGGACCAGCAAATGTAATGGTCTGGTGTTTAACAAATGTTCAGATGTTTACGTGGACTGGTGTCTGGAGCTACGATGATGATCCCATGTTCAGAAGCCGCCTGCTGGCTCCCTGCTTTAGTGATGAAGTTTTGCTCTGTGCAAGTCAAACCTAAAAAACACATTAAATACATTTTAGAGCATTAGTAGTAATTAATAGTACTAGTATTGCATATTATGATTAGTCTTTGACTAATTGCTTATGTTCCTCTTTTGTAAGTCACTTTGGATAAAAGTCTCTAGTAAATGCATAAATGTAAACATACTTAAAGGCAACGATATATGTCCCATAAGACTAAAAATATGAACTACATGTAGTGTACTTCAGTATTCAGTATACAGAAGTAGTAGATCTGCTCATTCCCTCAAACTGGCCTAGAGAAAAGAATCCGAAAGAATTGTAGTACCTGAAAGCCAATAAAATACTGGGCATTTGGAGCTCTCAGCCTTGGGAGGAAGATAAATGGCGAACTTCATTTTACATTTCAACTCAGAGCTGGAAACAGAGTTTAAGTTAGGATCAGTACAAACATTTTAATTCAGGTTTCATTCGATGAAACTTACAGTCTCTCACCTGTCATGCTCGAACACTTTCTGATATCCATCGCAGCACTTATTAGAAGAAACTTGCGTCAGAGCCATTGCGCCGTTTACTGTACAGAGGTACAAATTATGAGTTATGAGTTAAAAAAGTTATGAGTTATGAAAGATACATTTCATACATAAAATTACTTAGTTTGCACTCGAATACCAACATATGTACAAACTTGACTTCATCACGTCATTTCACTACATAAACGACGACGGCTTTAAATCACTTTGTATCTGGACACCGTTTCATTTAATTTAAACAATTCATAGTTAACGCTCAAGATTCATGGAGTCGGCGCATGCGCGCTGCAGTAACTCTGGCCTGCCAAACTTACGCATAGCACTGTGAGAGGGATCTGCTAAAAACGACCCAAGGAAGCGCTTCAACATGCTTGAAAGAAAGCCAAAGCATACACTAATGAAATGTACGTTTTATTTAGCTCCCGTGTTACAGTTCTCTTCATGCATGATAATATCTGGGTGGTATTTTGTAGCACTTACACTTGCAGCTAAAAGGGTCCAGCGTTCGGTGTGACGTCAGCGCTTGCGTAAGACGTAAAGTCACGCACGCTTTTGTTCTGCGCTTCTACGATTCGGTCATAGAGAGGCGCTCGAAACACATGTTTGTTTAATGTCCTTCTGCCTGAAAGTGTGTTATTGACCGAATCTGTTAGCGAATCGCATTACCAAACTTTATAGTTGCAGTTCATGAGCCCTTTTGAACTATACAATTATGATCTTGAAAACAGTATGTTTGTTCAAAAGTAGAAGTCTGTCTATCTATCTATTACAGAGTATAAACTTTGCTTCCCATGATGTATTGTTTGTCAAAATTCAATAAGGACTCGATGGTAATGTTGTACCCTGGTGTAACGAGTTTAAGTATTTTGTTTTGGACACTTGTTCATTTATAGTGTACGTGCAGCTGCAAATGATACATCCTTATGCCCTACATGCCCTAACTAACATCATAATGTACAGATGACATTGTCTCAGTTACAATACAACACATACACACACACTTTTAAAAAAAAAAGAGCTCTGCTAAAATATTAATTTGTCCTTCATGTGACACCATCCAATTTCCTATCAAATCAAATTATTAGTCACCATATGCTCTAGGCTTGTCCTTATAGGCCATTAATGAACTTTATGCTTTTAGAGTCCTTCAGTTTAAACCAAATTTTGTTTCACCTTAAGTACTGCCATCATTTACAAAACACTCGGCATAATTCAGTGCCCACTTCCACTGCACTGGATGCTAAATGTGATCAGGATGAAATGACAAACTCCATGGAAACGTGTCGCAACGTGGCATCTCAAACCAATAAGTGTGTCCTTTCTAAAAACTAAATAAACGGTAATGACCACATACAGCGGAAAATACATTAGTGTCTCCCTTTAAAGACAAATTGTAGGCTGTCCAGACAATTGCCAGAGCATGGAATGGAATGCTGACTTAATTTAATTGCAGATACACTGTGTACTGAAGAACAAGAAGAACGCAATCAATCTCTCTCCATCAGCCATCTGTAAAGGCATTTTACCTTCAACATTTTTATATTATTCAATGCCATGTCCGTGTTTGACACTGAAACTTACAAAAAGACAAAGTGCACTTCATATACCCATATGATACACTTATTATACTCTTTCTGGACACTCTTTAACACTCTTTATCTATTTAAAGGCCTTTATCTTTTGTTAAACCAGCATTTTGTTAATTGAGCTTCACACATGCAGCATCAGCCAAGAGCAACACTGTTTCCGAAATCAAACACACTACAGTGGAGTTCACTTATCTCAACTCACAGTTAACTCGTCAATCCTATTATGTCAATGTTTTTGAAGTGGAACCGTCAAACTCCCTATTTGTCTTAGCATTTTCTTTTCGGTAATGTCGATTCTTTTATGTCGCCGAACCTCAATATCTCGAGCACAAAAGAGGGACAAATTCGTCACTTCACATGGTTATCTCGTGACTGAAGATAGTACCTAGTTCACTCCGCATGCGCTGAGTTTGCGTTGCACGTGGATCGCGGTCCATATGCTTGCACTGTCAGTGACGCTTTACTCACAGTGCCAAGCAGGACTCTCTGAAGTGAAAGCACATTCACGTTCTTACGCTTCTCAACGAGTGCTGCCGTGTGTCCCACCCCCATCCCAAAGCCTTATCCTCTTCTGTGAGCACATAAAGCCCGCCTTCTCTGATTTGATTGGTTTTCTCAAATATTTTGACATTGGTCAGTAACGAGCGGTTACCGACCAATGAGTATGAGGCTTAGATGAACACACACACACACACACACACACACACACAACACAATCCCTGTTTCTGTTCTGACACTCACTCTGCTCAGCGCCGCTGCGGATTGAAGAGCCCGGTTGTTAAAGACGGGACAAAGCCGAATTTGTTGAGAAAGCACATTAGACAGGCAGAACGCAAGAAAGTATGTAATCTAGTACAGTGTGATGACCTCACGAATATGTTATGACTGTTTACGCTGTGAGCGAAATTGTGTTTGCAATTTTGGAGAATATAACTAAAGGTTTGTATTGAGAATCGAAGGTTTTTTATTATATACTGGTAACATCTTTGCTGTTAGTTGGTGCACATATGCCTTTTTTTGTTAGCAAACATATACAGTGTATGAACATTTTTATAGCATGCCGATCGCTTCATCAATTCAATCGCCATATTGGCTGTTGGTTATCTTGATCATCGGTTATCTCAATGCTTTTTTGCAACCCCCGAGGCCGTCAAGATAACCGTGTTACACTGTATACAGTACGAGAAAAACAGTACACAAAAGGAGTAGTATGTCTGAATACATAGTATACGAAAAACAGTAGGGTTCGGGATCTTCCGGTGAAATTCTGAAGTGCCCATTTGATGGACACTGTGCCGTCTTATGAGGGCAGGGGATTAATGAGTGGCAGTGAAGTGACGCAACTGATGCTGGTAGATCACATGATAGTAGCATGCCAGATGTAGTATGTATGAATTTCTTTCATACTAACCAAATGCATACTATATGGCTGCATCTGAAATTGCATACTCACCTACTATATAGTTGGTGAAAAACAGTATGTGATAAAAAGCAGTACATGCAAATTTACAGTACTCATTAAATAGTAGGCAAAAAGTATAACCTACTATGAGATAGGTTACTACGACTACTACTACTACTATGAGACAACCAATGATCAAGATAACCAACAGCCAATATGGCGAGTTGTTTCATGAAGTGATCGGCATGCTATGAAAATGTACATACACTGTATATGTTTGCTAACAACAAAAGGCATATGTGCACCAACTAACAACAGAGATTGTAACGGCTATGATGTGTTTATGTTGGGAATATACCTTTAAGATTGCGTATGTAGTTGTGTGCACGCTGTTCTGGGTAAATTCAAATGTAATACCTACTCATTGAGACGCAGCACCAGTCTTTCATTTCCAAAAGATTTTAGTCTGTCAAATGACTCCCACATAACATTTGAACACGGAGTCTGTCTAGCTGAAAGGGAATTTGATCACACATCCACTGCTATGAATCATCACTAAAGGTCTGAATGGCTTACTGATGTGAAAAGCTTAATAATACTTTCAATGTTCGCACGAATGAATTTATCTGTAATCATCATTTGACATAATATTTCTTTTTTAAACCAAGTGCTTTAGGCAATTGTAACTAATTTAGCCTCAGTACATACAGATGAAGCATGAAAAGAGAGATTTACAGCTAAGGTGACACATACTTCCAACCTGATTTGATTTACAGTTACACATCAAGAGCAAGGCCAGTGCTTTGTTTGGAGTGCAAAAGAATGCAGTTTAATCTTGTGATGGTTAAGCTGGGTGTCCTTGTCTTGGTCTCAAGCTTTTTCTAACAGCTTCTAAATGGATCTTTTTTTATTATTTTTGTAATACGGTACATGTTTATATGTATTGAATTTTACTTATTCATAATTGTATTAATTTATTGTTGCTATTTAACAGGGATCAAAACAGTTTTGCAGTTTTATTTCTTTTTAATTCTTTTTCTTTTTGTAAAATGAAATAATTGAATTAGATTTTAACTGTTTATTTTTTTTTAATTATATTTCTTTATAGTTCCTCTTACACATACATCAGAACATTTTTGCAGTTTGTATTAATTTGAAATAGAATTTATTATCCGTTTTTAACATTTATTTTTAATTCATGCACAACTGAAGCATCACTAAGATGTAAATGACCTGAAATTATACCCCCACCCTCTTGTATCTCTTTCTGCCCTAATACTTTTCTGATCATCTGAGGATAAGAAAACAACTGGGGGAAAAAAGAAAATGGTCCCATGATTCACAGAGCTCGCCGAAACTGTGAAGATCAGAACCGGCAAAGGAACCTTTCCACCATTTCAATAGATTTATATCACACTTAGTGATGACCTGCACTCTAGAGATTTCCAAATGCTCTGTTTTTGAAACTGAAAATGGTGTTATTTTCATGTCACTCTTAAAGAAATAAAGCTGCATGAAGAAACTGGCCAACTGGCCTTGACTGCATATAAATCTTCCGCAGATCTTTGATTTTAAGAACGTGCTCTAGAATTATGATGCTTTTATGGTGCCGTTTAGATTACAGCTCTAGAATTCAATAAAGTACTTCAGAAATTGTACACTAGCAGAGAAAGCGGAAGGTCAGGAAAAGCTGTGAATACATTGCCGCTATGGATACCTGCATTCACCCTGGACAAAGTATGTCACACATAGCAATTTACTGTTAGAAAATAAATTTAGATATATCACCGACAGTATGCGAAACACATAATACATTTTGAAGTGCTCTTATGACATTTTTAAGCATCCAAAACTGTAGATTACACAGTCCTGCATCTCTGCTTGTCTTCAGCAATTTTGACCAACATATTTATGCACCTGCAGGCCATACTATTCGTAATAGTAAAGTGTCAAACTTGTTTCCTTTACTGTTTGTATGAAAAAATGCATGTGAATTGAATGGTTGATTAGCAGGTGAGTAGTTAATGATACCATCAGAGAGCTTAGCAGCTTAAAAAAAAGAAGCTACGACGGTCAGGCATCAGCAGAAAGCAGATGTTGCAAAAATCATGAAATCATTGCTTCGGTCAGTGAAAAGCTCAACTGAGCTGAGTTTTACTGCCAATTTCTGGCTGGATCAGAGGCATTTGAGATCATTTCATCTACTACCTGTCAGTCTAAAAGCAATTTAACACAAGGTAAGACAAGGAAAGGGGAGAGAAAAAGAAGGTTAAAGAAAAAGAAAACAGAGGGATTTTGTTTATTTATGGTCATAACGTATAGTGATTTTGGCATTTTAATTTCAATAATCTTTTTCGCGTTCCTTAACCTGATCCTACTCTCTTTTAATGAGTCTCCCATGTATCACAGAGGTGATTCATTAATTAGGATTACAGGCGTGATATGACATATATGAATAATTTAGCATCAGCTCAGAGGAGGGTTTGGGAGAACCCCAGAAAATACATGAAAGACGTGTCAAACAAGATTCATTCTTTACTTGTGCCTCTTATACCAGCTTTCTCTCTCACACTCGATCTCTTTCACACTTTCTCATTTTTGAGCGACTCTGACAGTTGGCATTTCATGCTTAAAGTTCAAAGAACTTTGCATTGAGCCTGATTTTCCCGTCTCTCTCTCTCTCTCAGATATAACTCTTGTTCTGGAGGATTGATACTCATACTCAGGTGGGCGTAGTAGTTAGTTATGGGTTAGATGAAACCCTCCGGCACGAAGACTAAACTGTTTACAAAGCATTTTTTTAATTGCATTAAATCACTGTGTGTGTGTGCGTGTGTAGGTGTGTGTTGGTATGTGTGCATGTTTTTTCGGCCAGTAAATGACAAGTGTATTTAAAAAAAATCACCTTAAGGTTATTTAATTTCTAAAGAAAATGCCACCCACATCCCAACAGCCAGTGCTGCACCTTGCTGATTAGGAATTGCGCAGGTGCCAGTCATATCATAAAAGCCTTCCTGACACAACCCACGCAGATTATGACACACAGTCCAGTCACACACACACACATACTATACATACACGAATGAAATATACATATATACAGTATATATATATATATATATATATATACACACACACAAACACCACAGAAATTAGGAATATTGTTTAGAAGTTGATTTAGGTTAGTGGTTCTCAACTTAGCAAACTTCCAGATATTAATTATTTAAAAAAGTCTTTATTAAATAAACACCTAATTGTTAAATATATAATAAAAAACAAAAACTGGAGTCATAGGCGTTTTGCCTCAATAGCTTGTTTTTACTGAAAATAATTAATTTATACAGATTTGGAATCTTGAATATCCTGGAATCTTAAAAACTGAATCATGGCTAATTTAATACCATTTTAAATCAAACAATGTTGTCATAATTATAGTAGAAACACCAGAGACAATATCTTGGTCAATATGGGGAGCCTTTGAGTCAAAAAAGTTGAAAAAAGGTATGATACTCAAGCATTATTTCATTGTATTTGTATTGCAGAAGCTTTCTTTTACTGTTGATAAATTGATATTCCAGATTTTAACATTTACCATGATTTTTCTGTCTCTCCCAGTTTCTCATGCAACAGCAAACATATTGTGATGATTCAGGCAGCTGGTTTGAGCCTGCGGTTGATTGGCAAATCTCCCAGCGGCTGATGGTACAGGACATTTTCTCACGACAACTGATTGTTTTTCAGAGTACAAAAACGTTCATTCATATCCATGATTTTGTAAGTAACTCAGGGAAGATAACTCATAATGGAAATACTTTCCATGTCCACTTCTGTTTGCTCAACAGATTGTCCAAAAGCATTAAAGCATCTCTTTCCCTTCTCAGGTAACCTGAGACATTCCCTTTTGACGGACCTCACGCTGTGTCAAGGACACGCTTTGGCAATGACAATACCCAAATAACATGCTTAACAGGTACCTGTCTGTGTGAATCACTGTGAGCACACTAAGACGAAAGCACCCGAGAACCTGGTTTAGAGACCTGGTCCAGATTGTAAAATCCAAGGAATGTGAGAAGAGAGGACCAGCCTGCTGCATACCACATCCTGTATGGATACCTTATATAATAAGGCTTTCTAAGCCACCGTACTCCTGTCCTGGCCTCAAAACACCATGGAGGAAACATGCCACCAACAGGTTTTACTCCAGGGATATGCCACCCAAAGGGACATAGTAGACAGCTATGGCCGTCACATGTGGAAGGGCATAATCCTGCGGGGGAAAAAACTATCCTGCAGTAACTCCAGCATTACTAAATGGGTAATTAACTGGATCCCACTGTCAAGATCTGCACCATGAAGTGAAAACCCTCCACTTCAATTCATACAATTTCCTCATGAAGGGAGCTGGAGCTCTGGAGTGAAGTATGATCTCAATAACCTCAATTGAGAGAGCTGAGTCTATGAGTTGGTCCCCCTTTGAGGCCAAACCTGCAGGTTCCATAACTTTGGCCTGGGGTGTAGGATCATGCCTCCCACCAAAAACCGAAGGTCCCCCCTGACCGGAATCTCCAAGAGATTGGATGACATCCATTCTGTAGCCTCTTTCTACAGTCTGCAGGTCTGTAGAACCATTGTGGCACATTTGGCAGAAGTTTCACCCTCCCAGATGGTCTACTAAGGGAACCGGCCTCTCCAGACTAGCTTCTGGTGTTCTTCGCATGGGAAGCAACACTCTACCCAGTATAAGGAGCTTGTTAATAAGACCTGACTCCGGTGAGGAAGATATTCTAGGTCTCTTAGCAGGTCAGCCTGCTACCGTATACACCTTACCCACCAGTGCCAAGGTAGTAATAACTGGCCTGGAAGGTAATGTATGGGCCTAAAGGGATGACACCGTGACAGGGGACAGATATCTTGCAAGTGTCTGTTCCACCTTCGGCATCGCTCCATACCCATACTCTTTCAGCTCCTTTATATTCACAATTAAAAACTGAAAATCCAAGCTGAAGAGGGTTTATTCTGTAATTTCGAAATCTGAATGAATCTAACTTCTCAAAATCAGATAATAATAAGTTTTAAATTGATCATTTAATTCCTCAAAATTAAGTGCAGCCAAAGATCAACCAGACAAGTTAACACTGTCTGGATGAAAGGCTGAACTAATACATGAATCTAACTTCTCAAAGTCAGGAAGCATTTATCACTTAATTTCTTTAAAATTAAATCCAACCAAATATTATTAAGACATGTAAACATAGTTTCAACATGCAATAAAAGAGTCATAAATTCATAACTGGCAAACACACTTTTCTCTACACACTCGTAATCTCTGCATTGCCTCAGCAAATGCGAGATTAGAGCCAATAGACTCTTTATTGACTTTCTTCCCTCAAGAACAAAACTAAACAGTGGAGCTAAAACTCCTGATAGTGCATTCCTGTACACATCGGGAAATTTTATGAATGAACACAGCCAGCCCGTGAGCTGGCTGACCGTGCATGCTCATATGCAGGAGATGAGGATTAAAAGTTCTCAATTACCCCACATCGAGGGGGGTAATTAATAATAACCCCACACATGTTTTCTCTTTGAAGAATCTCTGAATGGAATTCTCAGTCAATGGACTGAAAAGTGCAGTTTAACCGCCATATTTGCCAGTGATTCCATTAAACATCACTAGAGCATCAATGTGAAGAGTGTAGGCAGGCTGGTTATGCAGTTGAAAGGGCAGTGCAAGCTGCTCCTCTCTATCTAGGCTAGGGGTGTCCAAATGTTTTTTAAGGAGGGCCAGATTTGGTGAGGTGAAAATATGTGTAGGCTGACCATTCAGCTTGACATTCTTTAAACCATTAGCATTAAACAATTTTATTATATTTGTATTGCAAATGGCATACTTTTCATTTCTTCACACAGAACACAATTTAGTTTTTATTAAAATCACTCTGCCCTTCATGTTTGAAGACCACATAAATTGAAGAAAAAGATTGTCTGGAAGAAAAAAAAACTTTAAGGAGAATAAACATATCTAGGTTCATTTGAAACCATATTCATATTACATATTATTTGTTATTAAATGCTCACTGTAAACTTCTAAATTCAAAACATGCGAACAGGAAAATAACATTAACAGTTATCTTTTTCAGAAGTACAAAACATTGAGGGCCATCTGAATCTGTGTATCACTTGTTCTTGTAATTGACCATCAATAATTACAAAATTAATATGTTATTTGATTTTTCATTGTTTATAAAAAAGCCATGTTTGTCATTATTTCAATTTAAGACACGGATCATAAATATGAAATGTAAAACATATTTTATACATAGCTCACTACGAGAGGACCAGTGTTCCCGGAGGGGACTTGAGGTCGAGCTGATAAAACCTCAAGAATGTGTGCGGGGAGGACAGAGGAGACGGGTATCCGGCCGACTCATATGCCAGAGAGATAGCCTCAACTATCCATCTGCTTAGGTTTGGTTTGGATGCTGGGGCCCCCTTAGGGTCCCCAAGGCAAACAAACAATTGGTCACTACCTCGAGTAGCTCCTCATATGCTGGAGAGAAAAGTGGCAAATCTTCTTTCAGCATCTGATGCTGACAACGTCTAACTCCTCAGAGATAGATCGTTGCAGCGCCTGTGCCGCTGCTTGATCAGATGTAACAGCCCTCGGGCACTAGATCTGCCAGGTAAGGGCTGAGATAAAGCAGCACCCGTCTCACACCCCGCCATCAGATCCATTTGCGAACCCCAGGACTTTGATTGCCGCAGAGCCTCGACTACAGCGGGATCCGAGCCCTGGGAAGTGCGAGCCTGGGTGAGCTCAATATTAAAGACCGCCAGGCGGGAGCGGAGCACCTGCAGCGGTAGCTTGCTGGAGTGAATACAGTCAGTGCCGAGCAATGCTCTGCTCCCAACAAACACACAGCTAGTGCGCGTCCCCAACCAAAATGAAGTGACGGCAGGGAGAGGCGCACTGCACAAATGTTTGGTTCGCCATTTTGTAAAATTGGAGAGCCCTTTTCTTTTAAACAAGTCTAGGGAATAGTTTAGTCGAAGGAAACTCAAACAACCAGCGCTACAACACTCGCACAATGCTTGCTGAAAACACTCGGTTGTCACTCACACTCGGTCGATCGCTCGATCGTTTACATAATGCTTCACAAGACTATCGTCAAGGTATTGCCCTAGTGTTCGACGCAGTGCATGTTCCCCTGAAAGGCCAGGTCAGGCCCAAAAACAGTGGTTTTGATGCGCAAGATGTCATGCAGGTGAGTCACTTAGTCTGAGATCCACAGGAAAAAGTGGCTTGTTCAGGAAATTTAAAGCATGTCATTTAATACAACATAGATATCCAACATTTATGTTTGTGTAACGTTATATTTATATATTTAAAACAATAGATAGCACAAGCAACAACCTCATACTTACACTAAACGGTAACAAAAAATACAGGTGAACATAAATAACTTACCCTGTCATACAATTGCAATGACATCTCTCTGTTTTGCGATGATGACTTTAGTGTCATTTCAGCAGACGTTTGAGAGTCGTTAACCTAATAATGTAAACAACCATAACGCTAACATCGAGAGGACAAAAAAGAAATCCCACTCACCTGGGCGAAAACAAAACAATAATCATTGTGGAGCACCTGGGTTCCAAAGTCGTTGACCTAACCTCTAAGTAGTATGCCTCCATACTTTTGTATGCTTTAATTTGTTTTCTGGAGTAGAAGATGTCCTCAATGGCAAGCAAGTATTTCAATTCAGTAGAAAAATCACCCCTCTTCATAACATAAGGATCATGTCCAACATATGTTGTGATTTTCAGTTTATAACTTTCTCTTGAAATAGTGTCTCGTATATTCTGTTTTTCACTTCCTTCCCTCCATCTGAATTTTGCATGTCATCTGGATCACATGACTGCAAACAAGCTATTTGGATGTACCACATCTGCCATGTTGTCATTGTCATGACACCTACCGTGTCAACTGTATCACTTTGCCATTCCAAAATGGTGTCCTGCTAACTTAACTTTCGCTGAGCTCTGCTGACAAACCTTTATAATGGCATACATATTATTCTTTAAAGTAAATTTAGTGCAAAATCTTCCACATTTATTCTTCTGTTTTCACTGTGATTCAAATATGAAGTTGACCATTGACAAATGGACATCTACATTTAAATTTATGCATTTGCCAGACGCTTTTATCCAAAGCATATTCTAATATTCTAATCAGTTCTTGCTTTCCCAGAGAATCAAACCCAAGACCTTGGCGTTGTAAACACCAAGGCTCTGCTGGTTGTGCAACAGGAAAGCTAAATAATCGGACAAAATTGACTTTCAAAACTATGCGTCTGTGGAGAAAGCTCTGACTGTAGACAAAACACCACTTCCAGACAGCCCAGCTAAACCTCCATCCAAAAAGGGCAAGGCAGATGATGATATTTCATCTGTTATCTCAATGCTCTATAATCTTATCAAAACTCACGCTATAGAAATGTGAGTGAAAATCCCTAATAATTGATGGTTTTAAAAAAGAAAAAAAGAAAAGTGGACTTCATATGTGCTGAAATTAATTACATCAAAGGCAAAGTCACTTTGAACACTGAAGAAAAGACGATGAGATTCTGTGAACAACATTTAACTGACTTGGAAAGATACTCCCGTCACAAGGTGTAGTCCATCCATAACTGAGAAGCTACATTCCTTGAGGGAGGAAGCAGCCTCGCAGACAAAACTGACACAGTTTTATCACATTGGAAGGAGGTTCCAGAATAGTTCGAGACCTCAACCCATCATTATTCAATTTTCTTTGTGAGTGACGGATGGAGTGTGGAAGGCAGCGAGGATGTCAGAGCTTCTTTGTGCCAATCAACTTTGCTTGACTGAGAATCTCATTGTGTCTGATTGGAATACAGTTGCTTTGACTCGCTGTTGATAAGGATCGAAAGGAGGGAAAGAGTGCTCAGTCTGTGGGAGTTTGTACCTTTGTTGAACGGTTTGAAATGTATCCACCTTAAGCATGGTAAACCTGTTTCATTTTAGAGGGTGTAGTCTTTTATTTTAAGTATGCTCACTTATTTGATTGACTGCGTTTATGCCGAAGATTGGATTCACTTGACTCTGTTAGCCAGCTAGCACATTTATTGTTCTGTTCTTTTGAATCTCTATTTCATTTGTTTCTCTCAATGCCAGGGGGTTACATGATCATTTAAAACTGCATAGTTTTTTCTTAGAAAAAACGTATTTGTGTTTTTCCCCGGAGTCTCACTTTTTGTCAGTTTCCATTGACAAAACATTTTGGATATTGATATTTGGAGGGAGAATTTTCCAAATGCTAAATCTTACACATGGAGTAACAAAAATCGGTCATTTTCGGTCAAGAAGACTTTCTCATTTTGATTATTGGCTTGTACCATACTCTTTCAAATATTATAATGTTTCAGTTAGTATTCTTCTCTGTCCCTTAATAGATTACCATACTATTCTCCTTTCTACTCCTCCATTCACAGAACACTCAAATAAAGATTCTACAGCCTCTTACATTCAAGACACTAGAGTTTTCTTTCAGAGCAAGCTCAGAGTTTTGAACGATTGCAAATCCTTACATTGTAAACAATAAATATGATGTAAATAAGAGATTCATTGTGCTTCTTAAATTATGATGGGAGTTTTTGCAAGAGTTTTTGGTGAAGTGTGGTGTTCTGCAACCGGCTCACGGGCTCACGGGCTCGAACATTTGGTGATACACCCCTGAATATACCTGACATAATTATCCACTCAGAAAGATTAAACAGAGATGACTCACTCAATGTCTGCAAACAAGTTTATGACCGTCACCATAACAACAACAACACTGCTGTCAATTCAGACACTGGAAATAGAATCAGAAACGTGCTGAGATTGCTCTCTGTGTTGCCATGGAACCCTGAGTGCAGAGGTACATATTCAGAACCAAAAACTTACCGGTGATCTTAAAAGCATGTTTTCAATGAACTTCAAATTTGACAAAGATAAGTGGTGGGTGTGAGTACTGTCATTATCTGAACAATATGTGCAATGTCAAAATGAAAGAAACAAAGTGGATACCAAGTTCCCTTTTGAAAATAAAAGCTTTTACTTTCCATGCTGGTCCAGGGCTGCATTTCCCCCAAAAAATTGCAAGCTTAAGTTGATCATAGAGACAACTGGTAGCAATGGTTCTACAATCAACTTAGCCTTACAATGCTTTTGGGAAAAGGCGGCCAAGGCTGGTTTATGCTGGTTACCAATGCTGGCCAAGCTGGCAGATCAACATGTTTACCACTAGAAAAATACTGGTCAAAAAGCATTATTTCTATTCTGGATTGCAGTCTTTATTTGAGGAGGGCTCTATGCAAAGCCATTTCCACCTCAGAGTCAAATGCTGAAAATTCAGCTTTGCCATCACAGGGATAAATGTAAAATATTTAAAAATATATCAAAATAGAACATATTTTACAATATTGCTGTATTTACTGTATGTTTTATTAAATAAATGCAGCCTTTGTGACCATAAGAGAATTCTTACCAACCCCAAACTTTGGAGAAGTTTGTATCTCACATGTGTAGCTTTAAATTTTACACTTTGACTTTGGCTGTGTTCGAAATCACATAATCACTGAGTTGGTACTTAATTTCAATAAGTACTTACTTAGCAAATGCTAAAAGAGTATGTACTATATAGTTATAGTCTGAATGCATGTAGTATGAGTGCAATCCAGACATCATCCGCCATTTTGATGTTATCGTGACCTATAGCGGAGTAAGCGCAACAACTTCAATGAGCGACAGGAGCACTAGCACCTGATTGCATCATTAACTCTACCTAGTACTGTCTTCCTCAGCATTTGCAATGTTTGAAATGTCTGCACAAAGCACACGTCAGGAAGCTGCTCGAGAAATGTAAGTATCACTACTTAAAAATTAAGACTACCCCATAATGAATTATATTGCAAGCCCACCCACACACTTACGCACAATATTAATGATAAATGCTGACCAGTGCTATATAAATGCAATTGTGTAATGTGATTGTATTGTCACATGACATATCTATGCATGAATCCACACTATACAAATACAGCTGGTGTGAAAACATCAATTTTCAGCCAAGCAATGAATTCATGAAATTATTATTTTATTTACTGACAACGATGGGAAACATGGATAAAAATGAATAAATAAAAGTAACAATCACAATAAATAAATAAATGAAAACAACACAGCTTTATTCAAATTTGTCCTAACAAACTCTTATACATTTACAGTCCATGAACCCTACATCTCCAAACAGCTGTGCCAATTATGCGGCTTTATTTTCATGAAGGAGCTGACCACCATGCCCACCTTCGCCTCACTCATGTCATTGAACAGTCAGACTGGAATCTCACCATTGACGGGAAAAAGCACTGAGGTGATTGTGTTCTTTCTACTGGCTGGCCCATGCAGCGTCCTTCAGGATGGTGTCATAGACCTTTGATATACCCAAGTCCTCTGTGCATGACATTGTGCATAGAGTGAGCAAAGCAGTCATGATTTGCACGGCTGGCAGGGTCACCAGCTTTCAGTAGAGCAGTTGGTGCAATAGATGACTGTTATATGCAAATAAAACCTCCAGAAAATAACTGGAGGTTCCGGTTTCACAATCTCGCTGTTCTCAATGGGGGCAGCGTTGAGCCAGAGAATGAGGAAGACCATATCATCGCCCTCCCCTGAACCCCACAACCTTGAAGCAAGAGTGGGAGAACATGTGCGGGACAAACTGGCAGCCACTGTATCTTCTCCAAACATTCGTGTGCCTGCTTTCCATGACCATGAATACCTATAAAACATTTAAACAGATTAAAATGTTTTTCAATTCATGTTGTCAGCATTCAATTTCTTGCCAAATTTAATCTCATATGTTTATAATTACATGCTAATTTTTGTTTTACTTTTTTGGTGTAGTGGGCTAAACCACTGAACTGATAAGCAGGTTTCTGGTTCGATCTCCACCCCCACCACCACCAGTTTGTCCTTAACACCAGGTTGCTCCAGGAGAATTGTCCCTGTAATAAGTGCACTGTAAGTCACTTCTGGGTAAAACCATCTGCCAAATGCATAAATTTAAATACGCTGATTATTATTTAAATAAAGCTGATTATTACTACTATATATATTTTTATTTTTTATTTTTATTTTTTTTAAATGGAGTGGAGTTCTCAGTAGAGTTCGGTTATGTCGATATCAGGGTGTGTGTGTGTGTGTGTGTGTGTGATCAGTCAGCGTCGGCTTCCAGCACATGCACGATTCATTCAGAGGAGTGAACATCTCCTGCTCTTCCTGCATCTGGGTGGATCTGCAACACGAGGACCGGCCCACCTGTGAGTGCTTTGGGATGGGGATACGGCAGCACTCGCTGCTCCTTGAGAAGAGTAAGAACGATGTGTGCTTTCACTTCAGAGAGTCTCCAAAAGTCTCCAATAACTCCAGATAAAATCGTTAGATTTGTCGCTAGACTCTTTTTTGAAAATGTGGTCTGAATACTCGCTAAATATAGGACAAAAGCGCTAAGTTGGCAAAACTGTCCGCAAGTTCTTCTGCGGCTGCGCGGCACCACTGGAGATTCACGTGCAATCCATGTGCAACACGAAACTCAGCGCATGCGCAGTGAACTAGGTACGGTCTTAGTCACGAGTTAACCATGTGAAGTGGCGAGTATGTCCGGTGACATTAAAGAATCGACGTAACTGATGAGAAAATACTTAGACAAATAGGGAGTTTGGCGGTTCCACTTCAAAAACGTCGACATAATAGTATTGGCGAGTTGACCGTGAGTCGAGATAAGTGAACTCCATTGTATATATATAATTTATATATAATATAGGCAGGTGGAATGATGGAGGAATACCAATACCATACCATTTCCAGTATGCTGTGGTGGGCTCTCCATCCTCAGTGCTCACACTGTGCGAACATTTCAGATCCTGCAAAAATGATAAAACATAATACAAAGGCCATCATTGTATTAAAGCAAAATTTGAAATTACAGCACTTGAATAAACTACTTCAGATTTAAATAGATTTTGTATTCATTTCTGTAACTTACTCACTCAAAGCCTTTGACTGCAGCATTGTGCTTCAAGAGCCACTCTCCCCTGGATAAGCATAAGTGTGCTCATTGATCCCTGTAACATCCAAACAAGATTCAAGTTACCAATGTGATTTATATGCGCAATTCTACATTTAAATGTTGAGGGAGTCGCTGATGTGAACACAAATGTTCCTCAATTCATCACTAGTACTAATGGGAAAATAAAATAGATAACTTATATTTTGTTTTTACATTAATTCGATTTATCTAACGTAAGCAGTGTTGACAGTGAATTTTACATTATAGCACACATGCAGCACTCAGTTGTCTGTTTCATTTTGTGATTAGGTCATCTGCAATACCTATCAATAGCTTTCCTGTCAGATGTTAAATTGACATTTAGTAAGGATCTTTAAGATGTATATGATTTAGAATTTGTGTAAATCCACTTTGGAGACATACTTTTGCTTACTGTCTGGAGCATCCATGTTAGTTATACATAGTAAAATGTGTTTTTGCAGCAACATCACAAATATACTATACTATCTATATACTATCATCTTCAACAATTCAACAGTTTACTCCACAATCTGATTTTAACACAAGGAACCGTATTTTTGGTTTATAATACTCACATTTGAAAACATATTGTTGTTCTCCACCATGTTCAATTATGATCCTCTCTTGTGGACAACTGGGAAGGCTGGGATAGTAAAGTATCCATCAATGAGCACGTCAGAATCTGAGTGGAAGCAGTAGGCCATCCGGGGATTTTTGCCTACTGTTTTATGAAAACTGAGGAAATGGACCTACTACTCTTTTCACATACTGTTTTCTCCTTTTTTATAGTAGGCAAGCAGGCATATTCAGATGCAACATTAGTATAGACACGTCCAAATCTCAGGTATTTCTCGCCTACTGTTTTATGAATACTGAGGATTCAGACATACAATTAGTTTGCCTTCTGATTTTGCCTAATATAAAGTAGGGAAGTGTGCGGTTTCGAACGCAGCCATTATTTCTTATTTGAAACTTAATTTAATAACTGAAGTGGAAACAGACTTTTATAGGATTCTTTTAGTTGATTTCCATTTATGGTAAAATGATAAACCAGCAGCAAGCACATCAGCTCATATGAACAAGCGTTTGACGCAGTACAAAACTCTAGTCACAGAACAACTTTCATCCAAAAACCTGACATTGTAAATAAAACACAGCTTATTTCCCATGAATTTAGACTTTGCCTTCTGAAATATAGTGCTACAGTACATAAAAATGAAAAATCTTGACACCAAACCGTCGCTCTGACTTAACACTTATATACAATTTTTATAACCAGAGAAGTTTTATCCCATTGATTCAATTGACACAAAAGATCCCAGTCAGACGAATGTCTTTTGTTGTATCAGTACCCTGTGATCATAGTCATGGTCTGTGATGGTTTGTTCATACCTTCAATGCATTTGGGCTTTGAACACTAATAATTTAGAGCAATCTGAGCTGATTTCTGTAGAGGTAAGAAGGATAGAATGCCAAACATGAACCCAGAAGAAAATCCAGTGTTAAGGTTGACATTTGTACGTTCATTGAGTGAATTCACAAGCAGCTGACACTCTCATTTTTGTTGCTTTTGGACAGATGGTGTTTTTTATTGGGAAGGGGCAGAGAGAAATCCCCATTGCCTATTGAACCAGCTAGTGGCAGGTGTGTGGACTGATAGGCCAGCGGTGGAATGGTGTTGACCAGAATTAGCTGTAGTGGTTTCTTCTCTTCATGAAACTGACATCGGATGTATCTAGCAAAGGCAGAGCGGTAAGTCTTGTTGAAGAGTGTGTAAACCAGCGGATTAACGGCGGAGGAAAGGTAACCAACCCACACAAACACATTCAACAGTCCGTTCATTATATCAGGATTGCATGTCGCTGGCTCGCAAACCACCGCCAAAACGTTAGTGATGAAAAAGGGACACCACATGACCACGAAGAGGAAGAAGACCACACCTAGAACTTTGGAGGCCTTCTGCTCGTTGCTGATGGACTGTACACTGTGCCGTCCGAAAGGTGGCATCACAACCCCCGAATCTGTCCCTGCCTCACGGCTCAGCGAGCGCCGCAAGAAGAGCTTCTTCTCTGAGGGCGAGAAGGATGGGCCAGGGAGGAAGTTCAGAGTAAATCCTGCACTCCATTTGGGCCTGGGCACTAGCTGGTCAAGGCAGAGCGTAGCCTCACTCTGAAGAGCACTGATAGTCAGGAAGTAGGTCACCACCATTATGATCAATGGCACAAAGAAGGCCACAAAGGACCCAATCAACACAAAAGAATTGTCAGTCAATAGGCAGCTGCCATCCTTGAAAACTTTGGTGTGATCACGCAGACCCAGCACTGGGATTGGCATGGAGATGCCTGCAGAAAGACAGGAAAGAAAGTGCATTTGTAGTTTAGTTTAGCCTGCAGAAATTGTGACAGACCAATAAACAAGGTGGCAAAAAACTAAACTAAAGAGAAAAAATGATGACAGTTTCTTATTTCACACAAAACACAAAAATAGTAAAGTTGTGTGACCTGCATGGATGTCTATGGTTCTATTTATGTCCCTCTCACAGTCCATTTGTCCAAGCAGACAAAAATTAATAACAGTTCATATAGTGCTATGAAACAAACACTTTGATTGAAAACAAATTAACAGGCAATTTGCAATTCTGACATTATAAATGTTCTGTGATATATTTTTTTATAGCAAATTAGCTCAAATTAGCTCACTATATTTTATATTATTATTTTATATAAAGTATAACTATATTTTAAATTCTAACTCATTATAATCATAAATATTTGGATCAGTTAACAGAATTAACTTGATGTATCAGAATTAACACCACCGACGAGAGCAGAATTCAGGAAAGCGAGAAGTTGTAGCATTGTTTGAAATTCAGCGGATCAACAGCCTTGATCCATCGAGATAGTTCTAACATACCCTTCTTTAAAAGGGGTAGGGATACTTAATGTATCAAATAACAATCTGGCAAAAAGGCTGATCTTGTGATCCGTGATGTTTTAAAGTGTGAAAATGTCACTCCCTCTGGAGGTGAGTGGACCAATAATGGTCGTTCCTTTGGAGGCAAATTTGACGATCTTTTGTCTTTCTTGTAGGGCCTTTGATTGGTTGTTTAAGAGAAGAAGCTTCAAGATCATGAGGTGGCAAAATTGGATTTTATATAATTGGAGTGGTTATATATAGAATGTAAAAATTTAAAAGGGTTTATTTGTCCTGCATTAAGATTCAAAGTCAAAATTAAGTCAAAACTGTCCAAATTCCTTTGGGTCCTAATATAATATAATCAGTCTTAATTTGTGCTGTAGCTGACATCTGGTTCTGCCTGTGTGTTAGTTGCAGTTAACTCTATCCCTGTTAACATTTTGTTTTCGTTGTAAATAAAGTCATTCCTGAGTTTAGTTTTTGTCCTCGTCTCCGTGTTACCCCCAAGCGTTACAATCCCAAGGTTTGCATGCTGAGTGAGGGATATTATGTATTATTAAAATTGTAAAATTGTGTCTGATCTGTCTCAATCACTACAAGTAAATTAATGTAAAATAATTGTTTAAATCACATTCAAAATGGGGTCCATTGTCATGAATAATTTTCAATTTATTTAGCTCTAATAAATCATTTAAAAAATATTTTTAACAATATATGGTAATAGAGAGTATAAGTTACATATAAGTTTGCAATAAATAACAGCGCTTTCATAAATTATACATGTAATAAATATAATATAATATATATACATCTTCAAAATTATATGTAAACTGCACCCCCTATTACCATATATATATATATATATATATATATACACATACATATGTATATATTGCATATTCATATAGTAATAGAGGGTGCAGTTTACATATAATTTTGAAGATAGTCAGACACAATATGTGGTTCACTTGGAATGGAAAGAGTTTATGTAAAGGAAAATGACTTGAACATGTGACTAACACTGATATCCAAGAAATGTATTTGTCCATGAACCATCTCTTATCTCTAAAGAAAAACAGACTCACACAAATGCATTCTGATCCCTCATCATCTCATCTTGTTTCAAAAGAGATGATAATCTTTAAATAGCTCTTGGCTCATAAGCACTAATACATCACTTATTTACAAGTCATTAAACTATTTTAAACTGAGAGCGCAGGTGGTGTATTTTTTTTAATTAAAGACATGCAGGGCGGCTTTAAATGAACTCTGTGATTGATGGATTTCTTGTTGAAAGACAGTATCATATTATTCTACTTACATATATTGTTAATGCTTTGGTAGTGAAAATGCCCATTTTTGTCACATGCCTCTGGGTTACTTCAAAGTAATTGATGGGACGTTTTTTCTCATTGCCTATAACAGTTTAGAAGCATACCCTCAGTAACACATTTATGACCATTATTGCTCAGTTCTGTATAATGCTGTATGATATATTTCTACTTTCCGCTAGCATCTTGCAAATGGAAAGCTTGTATCGCTCAAGGACAAACTTTCAGTGAAACTGCCATGGTGATAAGACATCTCCATGGCAACAGTAAATCTCTGCAAATCGTGTTTGATCTCTGGGGTTTGTTGGGGGAAACAGAGCTGTAAGGAGGGCAGGGGGGAGGGCATGATGCATTGTCCATTGGCTGATGCATCTGGAATTGGCTGTGAATCTATGGATAACCGAGGGCCCTGGATGACTATGATAAGAATGTCAAAATCTGAGAAGAAGATGAGTAGATTAAAAATATATATATCGGTAAGGTTTCTCCTTTAAAAGTGAGTTTAAAGTGGGTTTACTTTATCTTAGTCACTATCAACCTCCTCTGACACCACATTTCTCATCCTTTCATGGAGATTAGAGTAAATCGAGTTGACAAAAGTTAGAAAAGTAACATTATAATGTAAGTGGAGAGGATGGTGCTTTGCTAAAGTCCACTGACAGCTCTCGTTCTTATCTCATTGATGGATATTATGTGCCGACTGACATTTTTTTAGGCAACACTACATGAGAATTTTAACTATATATCACAATACTTTCCCAGCTGATGCAGTGCATTAAGACAATTGTTTGATTTGGAAGTTTTCTGAAATGTTATGTTGAGATATGCTGATAAGATGAACATTGGTAAAGCTAAAGGTTAAAAATTCTTATGTCGTTTTGTTCATATATTAAGGCCCTGTTTACACTTGGTATTAAGATGCATTTTGGTCGGTCGGATCACAATTGGACAATGCTAAATACAGATGTAAAAAGGGTCTAAAACGTTTTCAGCTTGTCCACTTTCGACCACTTCCAGAGCTAGTCAAAAACAAATTTGACCCAATTGATTTAATAGTGTAGTGTGATTGAATGTGCTCGAATAGCCACGAAAGACCATCTACTAACTTAATGCATAAATATTATGGGAAGCGCCATAGCCAGATGGGATTTGAACTTTGACGACTGAAGACCTAAGTGTGGTTTGAACATGAAAAATGTAAAAAAAATGTTATTTCACCATTCACATTCACAGTCTTGCAGCTGTCAGAGCAGAATCGAAAGTTTATACTCTCCGATCGCATTCATATGCAAAATTGCATAAGCTTATTTTGTCCATTACCGGTAGATAAAAATATCTGAAAAATCCCGCACGATTACTCGCTCATAGACCCTCCTCTCGAAGAAATTGGGACAGAAGTGGTTGAAAGTGCACAAAAGAGACGGATTAAAACACCAGGTGTAAACATGTCTCCCTCGTCTACTTGTTGTTCGATCGACCGAAACGCATCTTAAAACCAAGTGTAAAAAGGACCTAAAAGTTAAATGTTTTTATTGAGGGGATTTCGGATGTCTCTTTTTATTACTCTATAAATGAGAAAGATATAAACAGAAAATTATCACAAAAAAAAGATCATATCTTTAGTAATAAAATGTTATAAAATGAAGCCAAATTATATATGTTCCAACCCCTCTGAAAGTTTGGCATATATAACTGTTACTGAAGTGGAGATTTGTGGCTCAGTGCAGGAGAACTTTTTATTTATGTATCTATTTTTTGTTGAGAAAACATAACAAAACATAAATTAACAGATATGTCTTGTAATTGAAATCTATATATATGAAAATATATATGATGCAATAAACAAAACACTTATTTTAGCCACTTTCTTTCCACTGGTCTTAAAGAAGTTTTACTATGGAAGCAAAATATTTAAAAATCCCAGACTTGACCAGTGCTTCACAAATCAGTGGTTTTGTTTGCATTACAGAAACTGGATGGATGGACGGCTGGACAGATGGGTGTAATTTCTCTTGCATGAAAGTATACATCAAATGGACGAGTATAAAAGACAAATAATTGCACATCTTAGTGGCATTCGGCTCCTCAACTGATAATTACAAAAGCACCTTTTTGTCTTAACCACCAGGCACGGTGTTCTTTGAAAAGCATCTGACTCATACTCAAAGAGTCCTAATCTTTGAAATGTTAGTTGTTGTTTTTTTTATCCCAAATGATATATAATTACCAACTGAAATTCTTCTTCACTTTAAAGCAACACTAGCTCTCAGCTCTACGATCACTCTGAGACTGGAGTTCTGGGAACCGAAGCTTTATCCAAAAATGTACCGGCACTGTTTAACTGCCTTATTAGATATTGTACTATATCATATTATAATAGTTCTCTATTGAATTTAGTTATATTGCTTTTGCAATATATATGCGTTTCATTATACAGCTTTGTTTTGCTTTTTGCATTATGGTAGTGCATTGTGGCATTCTTCTGCTCATAATAATTATTTTCTGCGCTGCATGCAGAACGAAAACAGGGCTGGTTGGAGGTCTTTTTAAAAAAAAGATCAGAGCTTGGGTATTTCTTCAAATTCAGGCACTTCAAGGTTGATTTTTATTAAACCTTTTTTTCTTTTGTTACTTGTTAAACTATTGTATCATTTATCAATGATTGAATAATATTTATTTATCTAAAGTTATTTATTTAAAAACGCAACAACACTTTTAGTGAAGAGCATTTGTGAGATTAAATGCATAAATTGACATGGAAAAAAAATCCTTAAGGTAAAGAAACATTAAAGTAAATATCACTTGTGAACAAAATTTTTTTTTATAATAAGAGCAATTTCCAAGCACGCTTGAACAGTGTGGAAATGTTAGCTGTGTGAATTTATGATCTGTAAAATGATCTTGCTTAGGGTAATGCAATACCTATTTTCTCCACAAATGTTTAAGCTCTTGTTTACATAAACAGCCGAGAATGATTTGAGATGTGATGGAAATGACACTGTGCATGGTGTAAATATTCATGACTTCATCATTCAATAACCCAGACCTGTAAAATTCATTCATTTTTATCTTTCCATTATGCTATTTTTTCCCTTTCTCAATTATTTCTTCTTTGTGGCGTTCCATTGACATTATCAGCAGGATACTGATGAAGCTGCAGTCCCTGCTACAGGTCTCATTGTTGCCTCTCAGTTCCAATCTATAATATAGCTGAATATTGCTACAATTAAATACTTCTGATTTACAGACATCCAACTTGTGCTCAAGAAGCTCTTTCTCCCACTCCTCTATTCAATATCATATCCCCTTTCCTCTGGTGAAAAATGACAAAAGGCAAGGAGGTTTATTAGCCAGATTTCTTTGTCCAAAAAGCAATTCAAATTCAAGTACTCGTAAACATTTAAAGACCCTCTTTAGATCACTCATATTTTTAGTAGCATCTCTAAACAGCCAAGGTTTCTAAGATTTCACATATTCTGAAAGCAAAGTCAGTAGTTAATACTGTTATCAGTCATGACTCATCAGACAGAATGACATCCTGTTCACAACAGTTTCATAGTCATGGCTTCACGTCACACTGCAACACCGTGTTGTACCTGCAGAGATGGTCCAGACCGCCGTGATTTTGGCCCGGGCCCGGGAGCGTGAGTTTGATCGATTGTGTCGGATGGGGTTCCGGATGGCCACATAACGGTCCAGGGAGATAGCGCACAGGTGCATGATGGAGGCGGTGGAAAAGAGAACATCCAAGTAGATCCACATAGGACAGAATGATGCAGGGAGGGGCCAGGAATAACCTGAAGAGGAGAAACGAAGAAAAATCAAACAAAAGGAATAAACTGACAACAAAAGGCTTAGAAACATTGACTTTCCTCTGCTCCAAACTAATGGGTCCTGTGGGATAATTTAACGTGCTTCATCCACTAAGCTCAAGTGAGTGATTTTACTGGAGAGCATGAGTGTGATGAGCATGAAAACAGCACAGGTCTTTTCTGTTAACACAATGAAGAAAAACAGTTTAATTTCTTCAATACTTTAGGAATTCAGTTCAACAATATTGTTTGTATGTCTATGTGTCTGTCTGTCTATCTATCATCTCATTTGTCTGTCCATACATCCATCCTGAAGAGTAAATTCAGTTTTGTAAGTACAGTAGAGTTAACTCACTCTGCTGTGGGCAGTCAGGCAGAAAATGACCATTCACCAGACTGAAACCGTAAAGTTAATTAACAACACTCCTGGCACTTTGTACAAGACACACAGACACAAACCATGAATGAGAGAAATGTTGGATTTTGTCAGGTACTTATTTTTAGTGCGTTCACAAATTTTTTGTTGTTGTTTTTGCTAGTGACAAAAGTCTGAAATGAAGTACAATGGCAAAGTCAAAAGAGCCAAAACAAATGAAGTGCCACGAACAAAATAGACTCTCAAGGGAAGAGGAAATTAGGTAGAAAAATGTAGAAAAAGAGACGGGTGAAAGGATAACAGGAGGAGGAGATGCAGGAAATGGGATGCATGAAGAGAGGGGAAGTGAAGGGGAGAATGGTCATATGTGGCTCAATGAATATACAGAGCTTGTGTGCAAAAATAGATAAAGACCATCAATCACCAAAACAAAGGGCACACAATCGCACACTGAGTTTCAGAAACAGCATTCTTCATCAGAACTCACTCAGGTTTGGTATTGGATTGTTACCTCAGCAGAGCCACAATATTACATTAGTCTCCCTGTGTGTGATGTGTTTACCGTGTTCTTTCAAAGTGATTGAAAAGCTGTGGTTTCCATACAGTTCTGGACGACATTCAAAAACTCTGAAAGATTCTGTAAACTCAAAAAGATTCTGTAAACTCTGCAGAATAAAAAATTCAGTTTGGACTAAAATTCAGTCTGCAGTTTGATAAATGTATGCAGAAGCATGGGATATAAACTGTAAGTAAATAACATTATTTTAGCTTTGAAAAGCTCCCACGCTCTCCTTCCTTCACTATCTATTGAGGTGTAAAAAGAACACACTAGCTAAAGATAGATGCCTTTTACTATGAACATGAGATGCAGACTGCCATCACGACTCAAACATAAACAAAAGCTGTGTTACCCATGTAACGGTACACAGACTGAAACTACTGGCTGTGAATATGGTGCATATTTTGATCATAGTCATCAATTCAACATAATTTGATGAACTGATATTAAACTCACTGCAGCAAAAATACATGTAATTATCATTGTTCATATATTTGTTTAATGTTTTGATTATTTGAATGATTCCTTTCAAATCTAATTAAATTGAGCATATTGTTTCCAATATTACATAAAACAAGTCTTTAGAGTTCATTTTCAGAAGGTTAAGCACCTAATTTTAACGACTATTTCTTGAAGAAGGAAAAAAGAGATTCAGGTCTAATTTTATACCCCATTGTGGGGAAGGTGCCTTAAGCATAGCCTGAAAGAGAGAGATGATCAGAGCTTATGATATGAAGAGATGAAGGTCTTTTTAGATAATATTAAGATGGGGGAACTGTTTGATATAGCGGTATGTATCAAGTCTTAAATGAAAGTTGCACAAAAAGGAAAATACAGACCTAAACGAATAAAAGTTCAATCACTGGAAGTGACAGGCATAAGAGGGGCTTGAGAATAGACTATAAGAGACGAAGAACGTCATCTCTTTCTCCGCTTTGAGCCTTCTGCCAGCTGTGGCTTTATTCAACAAAGCTCAAAAACAAGAGATGGCGCATCAAAACCAGAGGCTAATTAATAATCCATTAATACCAAATAGCTGTGGATGTGTGTGTGCTGTCAATGAGATGCATGCACTGGTGTTTGTGCTTGTGACTGAAAGGGAAACAGAAACAATGAAGGGCAAAGACTCAATTTAAAACCCTTTAGACAGTTTGTCTAACTGGAGTTGCTCATGGGCACAGGCTCAGGGGACACCATAATTACTGAAGGATAACACTCAGCGTTTAATACACAGACCAACAAAAACCTGCCAAATTCCTTCAAATCCTTAAAGTATTTGTGCCTTTGCTTTAGATGAAGGCCAAACGTTATCTAGCCATGCAGAATAATAGCCTGATTTGGTTGAAGGACACCTTATAATGCAATGAGAGTGTGTGTACCCACTTAACCGAATGTGTACCCAGAAGTGAGCTAAATCTGACAAAACCTCCTTTATTCAGAAGTCATCTTTTTTAAATACAGTAAATTAATGGGATAGTTCACCCACAAATTAAAATTCATTTTCAAGTTGTTCCAAAACTGTATTACTTATTTTCTTCTCTGAAACACAAAGGAAGATATGTTGAAGAATGTTGGTAACTAAACTGTTTTTGTTCTCATTTTACAAACACACACACACACACACACATCTACATATAACTAATATAACTAATGGGAACTGAAACTATTTGGCTGTCAACATTCTTCAAAATATCTTCTTTTCAGCAGAGGAAAGAAATGCATATAGGAGAGTAAATAATTTATTTAATTGGAATTGTTTTAAAACGTTTAGGTTATATTTACATTAAAGAAACAATTTATATACACACTGAATTTAACCATAGCCTCTCTGAAAACATACACACAGAGACAAACAGCATCGCCCCCTTAAAAGCTTTGCCTTTTGACCACAAGCTCAAGAATTCAACAAAGCTGAAAGACAACTCTTAGCAAAGACTTTATTCTAGAGTGCCAGCACATTTTGAAATGCATTTCACGTAAGCATTGATTTGAGCTGAATGCCTGGAAAATGACCACTGAGGGCATGATTATATGCATCACTGTGTCACCATGGTTAAAAAAGAAAAGGAAAAAAATTCCTAAGGCGAGAAGGAAACTTGAAGTAATGTCACAAGGAGTGTGTCTGCATGTGCGTTTGCGTCAGTAGATGGATAATTCCAATACCACTGGCTCACCCCGTTTCCCCTGACCCTTCCTGAACTCATCCTCTGCCTCGTTAAGCAGCCCTGAATCTATCAGACTAATTAATCACTCCCTCCTTACCCACAAACACAACTCTCACTGCCAATATACCTCTTGCTTGTCCTGAAAACAATGAAAAGTATGAGTTCACAGAAAATTGAAATTCTTGCATAATCATCCTCGTTATAAACGTGTATGACAGGATCCATGTTTTGAAGAATGTTGATGCATTTTATTCCACAAATCATGCAGTGACCAGAAGCCATCAAAATCCCCTCCAAAATAACTTAAAAAATAAAATAAATAATAAAAAATAACTTAAAAAATAAAATTTGTACTTGCACATATTCATACTTGCTGTGTCGTAATGTGATACAAGACACACAATACATGATGAAAAAAAATGAATCTTGCAGGTTTCGTGACACTTTAAAAACACATTTTCTAAAGTGTATAAATAAGCATATTATATTTTAAGATTACAGCAGACAGTGAAAAATGTATTACAAATAGCAGAAACCCTGACGTAATCATAACAACTCAGCACCTAAAGAGCATTACATATGGAAGGGAATCTCCCTGACCACTATTAATGTGCAGCATCCACCTGGTTGATACACGCACAACTTAATTGTGCAGAGGAGATGGAGAAATGAAACCAGTATTTACATGGGGATGATTATTTGAAGGTCACGATGATGGACAGATGCCAATGGGCAAATTTGACCACCCCTACTCTGTTTTGAAGGACATCCTAGAATTTTTTTAATGACCATAAAGATTCAGAACATCTCATCTGAAGGACAGTGCTTTCTGTCAGTATTGCGTCGCTGTGATACTCCACGTGCCTCACTTCTGAACACTCTTAAATACATTATTTCACCATCTTTAATTAATTGTAACATACCATTTTAGGTAAACAAAGCCTTCTCTCCATATACATTTCAGAAAGATCCCTCAATGATAGTTATGACAAAGTTTAAAAACAATACAGGTAAGAGAAAAAACTAAAATTGTAATTTATACAAATTATGTTATTGTTTCCTAAATTAGTTAAAATGAGCGTTCCGCGCCTCCCAGCGTGTCCACATACCTATAGCTTAGACACACTCTTTTTATAACATGAAGAAACATGCATGATCTAAATAACTGTTCCCACAGTTTTGAGGGATGGTGAAGTAGCATTGGGTCCCCATCGCAGTCACCATCACTATACTGGTGCATAGGACCCACACAGACCACAGTTCACTAGTTTTTCTAGTTCTAAAATCCAGGTACAGACTAGACTCAGCCTCAACCAAGCTTTAGTGCGCATCCAGTCTTTGGGCTACAGGGTGATTGCTGCTGGCTACATATACCCATTTTGGCCTTTAGACCTTGATCATTATCATTCAGGAATCACAAATGGCCCTGGAAGAGAGGGTTGGAAGAGAAAAACAAATGTCTCCTACAATAATTAAGAGGTAAATGCATTAAGAATGATTTGCACATGCTGTCTGCGTTGGTTTAGTGCTACTATTATTCAGTTTTCTTTAAAATGATAAATTTGCACTTGACTTTACCACACATTTGGATATATTGTATGCCTTGTTTTAATGTTCTACTCCATCATTATTTGCAGCTACTTATTTTTTAATAAAGCTCAATTTACATTCCTAATTTACAAAGAAAGGTGTGTTTATGTTGAAAAGAATGACAGTGACCTAATTTGAATCCACACTGTGCGGTGCCATTCCAGTACAGTTAACATCTAATTAAACTGAACTCTGGGTGGTTAGTGAATAAGACATAAGACATAGGCTTTTGAGTTTAAATAGTGTACACAAATGTGTTGGAGCTCAGTGAAGGGATGGCAACCCATACTCTGAATTTGTCCTTCATTGTGGTGCCCAAAACACATTTGTCCTTGCTCAACAGCACCTCAGTCATTTCTTGCAGATGTTGAGAATCAAACCCGTGACCATTGTGTTACAAATCATACTCTCTAACCATTAGACCACAACTGTCAGGGTTGTATCACTTCGGTTTCAGTTTCTAGTGTTTGGGTTGACGGAGCTCTGACACAGCCCCCTTGTTGTGTTTATGTGAGAGCACGTGACTTCCAGTGCGCACTCTCATGTCCACGTGCCTTCATGTACTCCATGTCGCATGCAGTGGGTGTATATACCAGGTGTGCACCGCCTCGTCATTTCATGTGACCATGCGGCGATGCGCACCTGCATTGGCTGCGTGTTCGTGTCTTGTTACCTTGTTTCCCTTGAGTGTTCTCAGCTGTTCCCGGCTCGTTACCCTTCCTCCTGTGTCCTATTTAATCCCTTCCTGTTTTCTGTCCGGTGTCGTGTCGTTGTCATTCTATGATCTATGGCTGCTCATCCGGTTTGTTATCTCGTTTAGTTAATGTTTTCCCATCGTGGGCAGTTTTCTTTTGTGTCTTTGGTATGTTTTCTTTTTTAAATAATAGTTTGTTACAATAAATGTCCTTCTGAACACTTGAGTCCTCCCTTAATCGTTCCGTGACAACCTCAGATGTACAATGCACACATATGACTAATAGAGAATAGTTAAGCCGCCATTACTGATGTGGCACAGGTGTCGTGTGCTTGAAGTGGCCACGACCCTAATGAGAATGAAATGATAGATATATTTCCGTGTTTACGCAGATGCTCGTCATTAGCCCTTTATGCTGCTCATTAAGTCACTCCTCTCTTTTTAGTTGGTGAGCACCGTGGCAACCTAGAGACCACCTGTGCCAGAGAACCATCGATGCTGCATTAACGGCAGCTATTGAGCTGTGAGTGTTTTTCTGGAATACTCTATCGTCATGGTGATGTGACATGGCGGAGGATTATAGCAGAGCTTTGTTGTGGAGCCGTTTGGGAGATTGAGAGGTTTAGAGGTTTAGGGAGAAATTGTCTGTGTGTTTTCTGATCCCATTTATTTTGGCTTCACTTGCTGTGACTCTATGGAAAAATAAAAAGAAAGAGGAACAATGAAGTCACTAGTGTCTTTATCATATTAATTCTCATTACCCATATAGTCATTATGACACAATGGCTTCTAATGGCTCATTTTTTCATTCACCTAATTCACATTCATTAGAACCAAATCACATCAAGTTTATGTTTTAATTTTTTTAATCGCTTTAAAAAACTACAATAATATAATAGGTGGGATATTTCGTTTACTTCATTATTAACTGTTGTTTAGATATTAATAGTCGTCTTCTTTTAAAACCATTAATCAACTTTATTTAATCAGCTTTTTTTTCCTTTGAGGAGTCACTGGATCCTTTGCTTCCTAGAGATAATGGCCCTGATTCACACACATAGCTATTCTTACCTGCTATGATAGATAATGTTTTAGGAACACACACTGCTATTTATAAAACGGCTCTGATTACATTGGATGCTTCGTCACGACTTAAATACGTCAGCACATCTCTGAGACTCAATGGGAGTTCCTCTCTGATTTTATCACCCCTGCTGCTTCATATGAGATCCTTCTTTTGTGGACATTTTAAAAAGATCTCTGATCCGTGTGTCACTTTCTCACTCTCCCTGTCATCTTTTCTCTTCTGAGGGCACTTGAGTCTCTCTGCTCTTCTCCAGTGGAATCAGTCTGTGTTTACAAGTGGAGGTTTCAGTGGTGTTTCTCTAATCCTCATCACTAGTTCTCCCTACAAAGACATTCCCTCAAATGATAATGTGAAGGTGGAGAACACTATGGCTTATGTAAATGATGTGAAATTACAAACAGCTACTACTAAAGTTGTATGGAAACAGGCGATACATATTTAATTTAAGAGAGATGTTTGTATATAAATTATGATCAAATGGTGAAGACAAGAATCAAACATCCAGCACATTGCATTTTAATACGCCAAATCAGGTGGCTTGATTTCAGTGGTGGAAAGATGCTGTATAGTCCTCAAGATGCAGAGTATGGTGTGCAAACTGTGCTCAGGACTAATTTCGTGGGGGCATTTATGCTGTTACGGATTTGCATATTTTCTTAAATAAACTGCACTATCAGCGGACACACTTTGTTTCCCCCTTTACTGTTATAACCATTTTTTCAAAGATTTGTTATGTCTTTTTTGCTATTTATTGTATAGTGCAGAAAAGAATTGCAAGGAATCTGAAGGGGGTGGATAGATAATAGATATAAAATGACACACGCTAGATTGAAACTCATTCCCCCGAACTATGCCATAGCATAAGCATTTTCATTCACCAGGACACATCTCTAAGGGAAAAAAAATCTAACATTTCCCTATCAGGAAATACCCTTATTTGAGTCTCTAAATGTGTGTGCTTGCAATATTTTTTTATCAGAATATCTGTTCTGAAGTCTTGAAGTGGGGGAGCAGCCCACAGTATTATAGTGTGTATTATAGTATCATGATTATTAGCTTCCATCCTCTGTGACTGCATGTGGCTAGTGCTGGAGCAATACAGAGCAGCTGTGTACTGAATTAAACTATTATAAATTTAAAAACACACTAAATATTATCTGAACAAGACGATTTTTATATTTCTGACAATTTCTTGTGAAAAACTTGTCACTGCTTTGCCAAGGAGGTGTGTTTGGTTGCCAGAGCATTGTAATGCTGTTGCTAGGGTGTTCTGAGTGGCTGTGAGCATTCTGCTATACGACTGCTGAAGTGTTATGAGTGGTTGCTAGGTAATTGCTTCTAATATTACTTTTATGATTTTTTTTCATCCATTTTTTAAAATCTGCCTGTCAAAAATCATAACTTAGATTGTACATTTCTCCTTACCAAGCTTGCTTGAGTATTACAAAGATAAATAGAACAAAAGTTGAAAAAGTGAAAATAAAAAAAGCTAATTCAACATTAATATGTATTATACTAGCATATACATATTACTACAATAACACTTATGTAGCGTTGCACGATATAACAGTAGCCCAATAGGCTGCAATTGCACGAGCTCACCAAAATTAGACAGTTGAAGACAAAAAAAAAAAATGTCGCATGGTCTGATGAGTTTCGATTTCAGTCAGAATTTGGTATAAACTGAATGAGAACATGGATCCATCATGCCACATGTTACCACTTTGCAGGCTGGTGGTGGTGGTGTAATGGTTTGGGGGATGTTGGCACACTTTAGGCCACTTAGTGACAATTGGGCATTGTTTAAATGTCACGGCCAGCCTGAGCATTGTTTCTGACCATGTCCACCCCTTTATGACCACCATGCACCCATCCTCTGATGGCTACTTCCAGCAGGATAATGCACCATATTACAAAGCTCGAATCATTTCAAACTGGTTTCTTGAACATGACAATGAGTTCACTGTACTGAAATGGCCCCACAGTCACCAGATCTCAACCCAATAGAGCATCTTTGGGATGTGGTGGAACGGGAGCTTCGTGCCCTGGATGTGCGTCCCACAAATCTCCATCAGCTGCTATACAATCAATATGGGCCAACATTTCTAAAGAATGCTTTCAGCACCTTGTTGAATCAATGCCACGTAGAATTAAGGCAGTTCTGCAAGCGAAAGGGGGTCAAACACAGTATTAGTATGTGTTCCTAATAATCCTTTAGCTGAGTGTACATGAAGATGTATTCATATAATATTATTATGAAATAATTATCATTCATTGGTAAAATTGTAATATCAGAGTCAAATGACTAAACAAGATTATTTTTCTAAATATAGCATTCATTCTTTATAGTTTGCATATATTCTTAAAAGTAATCCCACAGAGTGGCTCACAGTCAAAATTTTCCACGTTGGAAAAAAATATAGAGACTATAATTCATGCAGCAACTTTCTCGGGGGAAAAAAAATCTGTGTTTGTGTATGCACATGAATTCATGCGAGGCTGTGAATAAAAAAAGGAGAATGGAACAGAGAATGTGACTCAAACACAAGGACAAAGAGTTTAATCAAGCCAATTAACAGGCAAATAAAGGTGCATAAAAATGTTTGGGCAACAATAGTGTCATATTGTCTGAACAATAAAACCAAAAATGCACAGCCAGCCAGGAGACAAAGAATAAATGCTTCATAAGAGTACAGGTGAAGTACTGAATCTCTCCGGCATTCAGTGATTCTGAATAGCATTTAAGCAGCAGAAAATAATTTCTCTCAGAACTATCCTGTCTCCACATCATCGCCTTAAATGGCTCTTTTGTTTGACCATTTAACCGACACATTTACTGAGCAGCAGTTCTTTTACTCACACACATACCTTGAAATGTTAACAAGGTTTAGCTGTAACATGTGACTCTGTCCTCAAACCGTGACATGACATTTATTCACATCCACAGTCTGACTAATAGTACTAATACTTCCCACAGCATATACAGAGGGGACAGATGAGCAGAAGAGAGACATAGAGATTGAAATGGTGAAGAGGGTGGCATGTTTCTCTCATGCACACTCTTATGTTATTTTAACCTCTCTGAGTTCTTCAAAGGCGATGCCTCGGCACACTGATAACAGCGTGAAAATGACATTTCACTGACAGAAAAACACATTTCTTATTCCCAATCGAATAGTACACACATCTTCAAACTCCTTCATAAATGAAAATGTCTGCTAAACCATGTATTTTTCAAGTGTTTGGACTCTAAGTTATTATAATTATTATAAAATATAGTAGCAATTAAAATAATCTACAATGTCATCCAGCAAGGCCTTTGCATGAAAATACCCTCATCAGTGTATACAAAGGTCACTAATGATCAATTAACACATCCACTTTAAGTAGACAAATAACAAATTACACAGATATTAACATATCCCCTAATGAAACACAGCAAATAATGAATCAAAATTAACAACACATTGTGGAAAAATAAACATGATGTTATATATTAAAAAATGCAATGAAATATCAACACTGTAAAAAACAAAAACTAACCAGTGAATCAAAAATATTTTGTATGAATAATAATGTAATGTAATGTCTAAGGAACAACCGACTGTCACACATCACCGGACACCTTCAGGACTGCACATCACCACCTGCACTCTATTTCCCATTCATACACACCTGCCGTCACTCACCCTCATCAGTCTCACCATATGTATACACCTGTTTCTCACATATTTGTCATTGTTGTTTGTGTTTATACTATATGTTGAACACACTGATGGATTACCATCGACATCGTCATCATCTGTGGATTTACTTTTGTTTGTTTTTGGAATAGACCTCTTTTGTTTTATAGTACCTTTTGAAACCCTCCTAGTCTTCTTCCTTCTCCATGGCTAATAGAAAAACTGACCAGAGGAACTGTGAGTTACGAACCCGCGAGACAGATTGCAGCATGGCACAGGAGAGATGTGATCTGTTCTCATTCACAGGTTGTTTTTGTTTTCCTGTCTTCACCTACCCCGTGGACAGCAAGATCGTCAAGTTGTTGGCTGGCTGACAACCACAGACATACCCCTGACCTCTGACAACCACCCTAACCAACCCCATACCAGCCAACCCTTCAGAACCATTGCTGTTTCCAGACAGCATAGAGACTCCAGGGAGCATTAGAAACGAGTGCTAACCAGAGGAGAGGGTGCCGGATGTTTCTGCCACAGCACTGTTGTGCATGCCCTCTCTAAGCTAACCCCCCAAACCTACTCTTGAGCACCCTCTAGCACCTGAATTCTCCTTTGCCTGCGAGTGCCCTCCAGTGACCATAACTGCTTCAGAACTAGAATCATCATCATCGTGCTAATCAAGTTTACTGCCTTCACCTCCACTGAGCTCAGCCATTCTTCCAGCTCTGCCTCTGCTGGATGCCAGCCTCACCTGAGCCAGAAGATCATGTGGCTCAACCTCCAAATTCAGATCAAGTCACTCCACCTAGGCCTGTCAACTTGTCTGCTTTGCCATGGCTCTTACCATCCTCACCAGAGACCCTCGACCTTGTGGCTCCATTGGGTTCCCTCATCCCACCAGTTCCCCCTTGGTCAGTCGTCGCTTCACCTCCGGCAAAGAGTTTTCAGGTCATCTGTTGCGCTCCTTCCCTCCACCCCTACAGCTGTGGGCTCCTCCTTCCCCTCTGCATCACCTCAGTCCTATCGGCTCCACCTCCGGCCTCGGGTGCTCTGGCTCCATCAGTTGTCACCGGGATGTCGTTGGGCACCTCTACACCTTGGTGCTTCCCTCCATTGACTCCACCATGGGCTGTCATCCTTGCTAAACTCTGGGTCCATGCGCTAATGCCATCTCCACCACTAACTTCATCTCCACCAATGGGATCTTGTTTTCCCACTTTCACCATCTCTTCATCTCCTCCCGGTGGCTGTCTCTCTACTGGCGTTTGCCATCTCTGTGCCTGCCCTGTTCTCCATCCCTTTCATAGTTTCCGGCGAAACATGAGCGCAGCTCTCAGTGGACTCTTGAACTACTGTTCAGTATGCCCAGAAAACCAGGGATATGTGCTGGTCCCAATTATGCTGGTGCTCAGTGGTTAGGATGGCTAGCTGGCTGGTCAGGGTACAGTTGAAGAGTTCCACCAATGTATAAATCTGCGAACGAAAGGGAGTTGTGCGTGTCTTGAATATCCCCAGAAGTAGACACATGTCTTGTAACACAACCGCCTCAAAAGGATGTCCATGGTCACTGTGGATCTCGCCTAGGGCTCTGAATCACCAGAATATATCCTCCAACATTTTCTCTTCCATGGAGTCCGCACTCTGGTTGGTTATCGCCCATGACTCAGGCCACTTAGTGAAATAATCCATGGTGATTAGTATATAACATTTCCCACCCTCTGACACCAGGAAGGGGCCCAGGATGCTGCTGGTGACCCCAACTGCACCTGGGCCACCAAGTGGGTCTCTTCTTGGCTGTGCATGCACCGCAGCAGTGGACATTGTACTGTCCAAAAGTCTAGTCCCATAAGCATCTCCTATGTCTGCCAGCCAAAACTCATGGACGAAAAGACCTGTTTCTACGATCACCTGCAGGCGCTTTTCTCATATGAGGGTTGCCCATTCCCAGGTTACAGTTCTCATGTGCTTCGGAGTGGCTGCCCAACAAATTGGCATCGACCCTTCTGTTCCAGGCAGGGTTTCTGGGTGGAAAATGGAAATAGTGGACCCAGTGTTGACTCTCTCTGCCACTCCTCCACAAGACTGCACAGATTATGCAGAACACTTTTCAATTCACGCTCTGACATCCCACTTGTAACACCAGTGTAATGTCTGAAGAATGACAGGCAAGGGAGACTCTGTTCACAAACTTCTAATCAAAACACAGAACAACGGTCATTCAAGCACACCATCTAAGATCGCTCTCTAGTTTCTCTACTGGCATTAACCCTGTTAACTGCTGGTGCAAAATAAAACAACAATTTCACAACAATTATAAAGTGTCTGTGTGCTAACTTACCTTAAACTGGGAATCAGAATAGTAGTACTAGTTGTTTCGTACCAGGCTGAGGTGGATTCATAATTGGAACTCTTTTTTACCATTCTTAGACCTGTTCGGCCTGACAGACATCCAATTTTCAAAGTAATTTGAAATTATTATTTTTTTAAACGTATCATGAACATATCAATAACCATTCTTGAGCATAACCTTTGTAAAAGTAAAAAACAAAACATGTGTTAATTATAAGTGACAAATATTTTCAATCTTGACCAGCAGCAGCAGTACTAATCATGCACATACCTAGAAATCAAACTTTCACTGCTCCAATCAATTTTTAGTTGGAAGTTGGAAAGGGAGTACACAAATACACCACAAGATGGAACCAGAACTCAAAGTGAAAAAAAAATTTATGCCAAAAACTGCAAAAACAAATGTCAAGAACACAAAATGTTCTAAATGTTTGCAGTGAAATGCTTGCGGTGCTATACAAAAATAAAAATAAAAAATAAATACCTTTATATACAGTATTACCAACATAACGCTGCACCATGCTCGACAGTTGCCGCCATCTTTTCAAATAATGCTTCTCCGTAATCCATTCTATGTCCAATGTAGCAGGTGTAAAAGAAGAGTATGATGGGAAATTTCTTATGCCCCCTATTTAAATCAGCCACAAGGGCACTTTCAACTTTTCCAGTGTAAACTCGTATGGCAATAACTGTTTATATGAGTTCAAATCACTGGTCGGAAACAACTGAGACTTGATAGATGTACACTCAATGGTTTTGAAACTGAGACTACTATATGTACCACACATTACGGTTATTCAGAATCACAGCATTTAACATTTAACACTGTGTAAGTAAAAGCTTGCATCCAAACGTCACTACCAACATGATCAATTTACTACAGTAGACACCAATTGCCGCTGTCAAAATCAAAGCAGACTCACCGTATACAATGGTCACCATGGAAACAGGCATGACCAGAAGTCCCAGTAGCATATCTGCCACTGCCAGTGACATGAGAAAGTAATTGGTGGCATTTTGCAGCTTTCTTTCCAGATTGACAGCCATAATTACTAAAATGTTCCCCATAACCGTAACAATGACCACAATCAAAATCAGCAGCGCAGCCCAGTTTTTACGAACTAACTCGTCTTTACTTGTCTCGCTGTTGCACCTTTGCCATGACAGTGGTTCTTTCCTTTCACTGGAAGTGCTGCTGATGGACAGATTGGGCAGGAGAGATGCTTCTGTATCAGCCCAACTTCTGTTACAGCCAAACGAACTGTTCCGGACCACATTACCCCGCATGATGTCCGGGCTCGGTGTCCAGGAGTCAGGGTCAAAGGGAATCAGGTTTGAAGCAGTGAAGATGCTTTTGGACACAGGTTTTGAAATGTTGGCATTCAAGTTCATAATGTCCCTTATTAACACTGATAAATTGTCAAAAACAAGTTTGGTTAGAGCTGATGTATCCGTCTTTTCTTCATGGCATCTTTCATACAGCCATGAGTCCAGCGATTTACTTCGAGTCGGCTTTGATAACACTCCTGAAGTCTTCCTGCTACTCTTTTACTCGCACCAAAAAGCCTGAAAACCAGAAATGTAAGGTGTAGAGATAAAACGTAGTTTCCATAATCCGTGCATTTCAAAACGTGCAGTGTGTTGTGCCTATTAAACGAAGTCTTCTTGCTCCCCTCTGTTCTCGTTGTCAGAACACAACAGATTTTATGAGCTGGATGACCTGCTAGTTGAGCACACGCGCTCTCTCTCTCTCTCTCTCTCTCTCTCTCTCTCTCTCTCTCTCTCTCTCTCTCTCTTCCCCCGTCTCTCTGTGAGCTTTCTGGCAGTGTGTGAGCTTACAGAGTCTGGTCCTCCTCAAGTCAGTGATCATTCCGTTCAATCCAGCTGTGCTGAAAGAGCGAACGAGCGAGCAAAAGAGAGAGAGAGAGAGAGAGAGAGAGAGAGAGAGAGAAGTGTGAGTCAGGGGTTTAGAGAAAGTTCCTCAGGTGTTCCCTCTTTCTTCTGCACCTGCGTCTGCAACTTCCAAGATGAATCAGGGAGCTTATTTAATGTGACAGGCGACACAAATGCACACACTCCAAAGAAAATGTGATTGATGGAAATAGATAAGATTAAGAGAACATTCAGTCAAAGATATAAACACACAAACTTACTTTAAGTACACAAACATGCAAAGACTGAATTGTTAAAATGTCATGACTGCTTGAATATTATTGCATGTCTATTCATCTATCTGTTTGTAACATCTAAACCTCAACCTATCCCTCTCTGTCCATCTATCATCTATAAATCTAAATATACATATGTCTGTCTATCTAAATGTCCATCTGTCCCTCTCCCTATTGATTTATCTATCCATCCATCCATCCATCCATCTCTCTTCCCTCACACAATAATGCATTAGTTCTGCTATATATTTCGAGCTTTCTCTTTCTCCCGCTCTCTCTCTTTCTCCTCTCACTCTTCCATTACATTTAAACTGTCTCATTACCCCCAGCACTGTGCCGCTTATCTTCCTTTTTGTAGTACATCTAACCTGGCAGTCCTGTCCTGTAGAATAAAGGTTTACATGAGAATGTGTGAGTGTGGCATGTAGTGTGAAATGAAAAGTGTTGACCATAGACATGAGACTCTGATAATAAATGAACCTGTCAGATGTTGACAATCAACAGCTCACTTTCAATTAGATCCCACCTTCTAATGGTACTTATAGATTTATGTATTAATTTTTTACAGAAGACAAGCAAACCGGTACTTCAGCAAACAAGAGGAAGATTGCAATGACCTTTGAATTATTCTCTATACAGTGGAAGGGCATTGCACATTGCATGCATGCAAAAATAAATAAATCAGACATTTAGATTCATTCAGACACAAAGACAGAAAATTACTCATATTTAACTTGCTTTGTTGAAATATTTTACTCGAACGCAGCTGTAAGAGTCTATTGTAATCATCCATCATGTTTAAATTATGGGAATATTTGTGAATAATAATATCAGTGCTATGACAGAATGCTTTCTGTTTTGATTCTACTCAGTTCATTAGCAGCACAAATAAAAGTTGCTGAGGTGCAGTAATGAATACATTATGCAAATTTTAACATCATATTTTCAGCTGCATGCTTTTCTTGCCTCATTTCTCAGATATAACTCTGTTTCGGTTAACATTTTGTGATACAGTGATATTGTACCACAATTATTGAATGGCAGCTGTATTTCTGATTTAAGAATTATACTTTGTTGTCAGTGATGGAACTAATATACCAAAGACATTAATTGAATGTTGTCTATGTGATACTTCTTACCTATCCATACATGAGTCTTCTGAAGTTTCAGCTAAATTCTCATTATAATACAGGCATGAGCTGAGGATAATACAAGCAATAATACAAACATGAGCTGTTGCACTGCAGACCCTCAAAACAACTCTAGGTCACTGGACAGGACATCAGCACTAGCCCTCCAGCTCTTCTTTCCACTCAGATATCAGCAAACTCGCTGCCACTCACAGCCAGTTGTTGCCATGGAAAGGCTTTGTCGCTAACAATGCATTCAATAGGGAATGAGATAACCAAACGATAATCACATTGTTTCCTCTTTTTTGACCTATCACAGGCTCATAACCATGGAGATGCTCAGTGCTTGAGCAGATAAGAAGAAAGAGACTACAAAGGGCAATAGTCATAGTCAGAAATGACGTGAAAGCACTTGAAAGTGTAAAAAAAGTTAAAGTTTGTTTACTGTAAAGCAAATGTAGTGTACTAAAAAAAAATATTTACACAAAATATATATTTTACAAACTAAAGGAATTAAAAACAAAGTTAAATTACTCAAATTATTATAGAATCAAAGCTAAATGTCTAACCTGTCACATTTCTGG
This sequence comes from Rhodeus uyekii, assembly GCA_037043235.1. NCBI lineage: Eukaryota > Metazoa > Chordata > Actinopteri > Cypriniformes > Acheilognathidae > Rhodeus > Rhodeus uyekii. The sequence continues at coordinate 9,713,083 of JAWRVZ010000006.1, read as the reverse complement.
GACAAAGTTGCCACTTCACTTCAGTTATCTCAATCACTGTGACTAATAGTACAGAGTTCACAGTGCATGCGCTGGGTTTGCGTTGCACATGCATCAGTCCGTGTAGTTGCTCACTCCAATGACGGTTCGCTCACTCTTGTGGCACAGTGCCGTGCAGCCACAGAAAAACTCGGGCAAAAATCAAGCCTTATAGATGCTATCTTGGAAGAGGAGGCACAGGAGTTCGCCGTCACTGTCCAGTTATTCCCAGATTACATTGACATCTACAAAGACGTCGTTACTAATAGAAGCATTTGTTTTCAAGCAGAACGTTAAAGGCAAAAAGCAACAAAGCATTTTAGACTTTGTAAAGAAACCATAGAAACCGCGTGTACAATACTTTTCAGAACTGTGTCTGAGCGAAATGACTGTTATAAGTTATGTTGTGACTGTTTACGCTGTGAGCAAAACTGTTTGCAATGTTGGAGAATATAATTAAAGGTTTGTATCGAGAATTAAAGGTGTTTTTATTGTATACTCGTTAATCTTGTAACGGCTGTCAGTGTGGTCGATGAGTGCCCAGATGTTAAATGGAAATGAAAGAAAACTTGAGGCGATTAAACGTGTCACACAAGCTTTATAAATGGGTTTCGTACCTGCACACTCTTCTCAAACATGTAAAAAGCATAAGTACAAACCAGGAAAAAGAAAACACTCTGACAAACATCACAAATAAAAGAAGGAAAATAGAAACAGTAGATTATGCTATATAACAGTCAGCGGTAGAGCAACCATCTCTCTTCTCACTCAAAAACACTCTGCTCCCCATGCACGCTCACACCAGAACAGTGTGTACACAGCAATATAAGCCCTCTTAAAGGTATATTCCCAGCATAAACAAAGTAGCTGTTACAATCTCTGCTGTTAATTAGTGTGTCACAAAGTGACCCCTAGGGATCTGCTTTGGATAGCGTGAGAGTTTGTTTGATTGTAAAAATAATGATGGCTCTGTCGTGCAAGGTGTTATTTCTTGGAGACACCGAAGGCATGTACAAAAAGGAGGTGGGGGGGGGAGTGTGGTGAGTGTGTGTGGTGCGATGTATGTGTATGAGTGTGCGCTATGCCTAGCAGGACTATCTTCTTTATTACATGGTGCACATATGCCTTTTGTTGTTAGCAAACATATACAGTGTATGTACATTTTTATAGCATGCTGATCGCTTCATCAAACAAATCGCCATATTGACTTTTGGTTATCTCGATCATTGGTTATCTCAACGCTTTTTTGCAACCCCCGAGGCCGTCGACATCACAGGGTTCCTCTGTAATAGTTTAAATGAATTTTGTAATACGAAACATCTCGGGTTACTTGACTGTAACCCTGTTAGCTGAAACTAAATGCTTTGCTATATACTATGGGAAAACATCTTTGTTTGACACTCACATTGTGTGGCAAACATGCCAAGAACTTAGCTTTATATAACCTCTGACGATGACATCACTGGAATGCATGTTCGTGAGAGGCTATAAATAGGTGTGAAACAGGTCCGCCTTCAGGTATCACTTTGTCTGAAGAGACGTCTAGACACGCCCCCAGTGCGGCAACACAGCACAGCTTCTCTGTTACACTTTTTCAAGGAACATGATTACAGTCAAGTAACCCAGAGATTCCCATCCTATCAAAAGATACTCTCAATGCTGCACTATGGGAACTAGGATACCAATGCTGCCAGAATGGAAAATGTCTCGACACCTGTGAGCACACAACCATGATAAATATTTCAAACACAGAGCTTGGGATGTTGACTCAAGGACATGTGAGCCCGGAGTAGCATGAGCATCCAAACTATAAAATTGCACAAATGTGTGACCCTTGCCAAAGCATTGGAGGATGAAAGCCCCTGGTAGTATGATCCCTAACTTCCAGAGGCAAAGCTTGACCGTGCACCTCGTAGGCTAAAGCAATGGCATTGTGACACTGTTTCCTTGAAGGAGGCCGGCCCCCATAACAAATTAAGAGTTACTCTGACTTACACCACTGGCTAGTACGGTGGACATAAGTCTGAAGACCATGGACTGGACACAATCTGTGAAGTTTTTCCTGCTCCAGCGGAGAACAGAAGGCTTTAAGAATGACTGGATGCATTGTCAAGAATTGAACTTTAAATAGGTTGCCAGGGTGAGGGTGCAAAATAGCTTTGATCAGTCCAAGGGCAAATTCTAAGCAGGAACCTTAAAATCCCAAAATAATGGCCATCAGAAAATATATCTTTAGGGTCAGAATTTACTCCAGAGGTTCGAAGGAGATTGCTACCAGCCAGATTGCTACTCAAGGACTACGGCTAAGTCTCACGAAAGGATCTTTGCTCTAACAGAAAAGTACAGATCAGAGATGATCATAGGTTGCTTCCTGACTGTAGCACAGTTAATCTGATTGTGGCAAGCTGATATTGCAGTCACAAATACGCAGAGGGTAGCGGTGCATTTGTCTGCTGATAATTTGTCCTTCAGAATCTGTAGTACTGAAACTATCTGGCAGTGAACTGGGTCTGCACGATGTGCGGTACAACACCCCATTTAAGGGCATAGATTATTTTTGTGAAAGGACCCCTAGCACTCAGAATGGTCCAGACGACATTAGCTGGAAGCCCAGCATCCATCAGTTGTTCAACCTCAGAGTCCAAATGCAAAGGTTCCAAAGCTCTGGTTAGGAATGAAATATTGTTTCCTATGTCTGAGACAGAAATCTATCCTCTAACTTAGAGCATTTGGGGATCACTTGCTCCTTTGGCCACTCCAGTTGTACCCAGATGTCACCACCTCAAGTGGTTCCTCATGCACTTTATCATCACGTGAGGAACACTCTAAGGTGGTGCACTCAAAATCTCTCTAGGGAATCAGACCAGGACAGTCTCTCGCTCCTCAGCCAGATCGACTCGCCAGCCTCACTCTCAATGTTGGAGCTTGCTCTCTAAAACATGCGAGATGAGCGTGAAGCACTTTAAATGGAAAGCAACCCTCAGTGCTTTTACTCAACATGCTCAAACGCAAGGGCAGCATGCTCTTCCCCCAAAGACTCAAAGCAAAACTCATGTGTATCAATCTCAGCTATGATTCATGAAGAAGGTGGCATGCATCTTCTGATTGTTTGCGACATGATGTTCTCTTTTTCTCACACTGAGAAAATGATGCACACTGATAACTGAAACTCTAACACCTAACAAAGTGGAAAGATAGAGAGGTAGTTTTAGATGAAACACACAATGCGGTATATGATGACTTAGAAACCTTAAAGGGCCAATCACGCACAGATTGACCACATTTTCGGGGTGTTGGGGGTAGAAATCACTGACGAAACACGCATGAATCCCGTATGAACCGTGCACGTGTCACTTACAATCACTGACGAATCACTGACATATCGTGCATGTTGACGCATACGAGCAAATACGGTGCAGTATTCCACGAATATTCAACGCATGCCCGACGGATGAATCACTGATGGAGCGCGTCCAAACACGCACGCTTTGCGAACGTTCCACGTACAAGCACTTTGATTCCGCGCATGTCGACAAATGCCTGGGGATCAGTCTCTGCACAAGCTCATCAAACATGTCTGGAGGCATTCTCATGAAGTCTTCATTTCTGAGCTCCACCATCAGACGGTCATACAAGCCCTGCTCTGGTCTTCTAGTGATCCAGTTTCTGGTCCAGATAGCCCGGATCTGTTGTCTTCTCCTGCGTCTTCTTTTCCTGGGCAACATCTGATGAAGTTGCACCATCTGGGAATTCTGGTTCTGCAGCAGGAACACCATAACATCTCTTCTTAGTGGTTTCATAGTGATATGGACCCCTTGGCAGCAAGGTCTGGAATGGCAAAAGTGCCCGAAATGGCTGCTTTTATATGCCAAAAATCATACGTGAGTTGTCAGTGATTCATCGGTTTTCCGTCAGTTAGCCGTGCGTCCATGTAAGTTATTACTGCGTCGGCTGTGCATGGCAATGCATCGGAAATGCATCCCCCGTCAGTGTATGTGCGTCGTTATGCATTTTCCGTAAGTGATATGTCAGTTATTCGTCAGTTTTGTAAGTGATTGTCAGTGGATGTCAGTGGAATGAACGTGACACGTGCACGGTTCATGTGTGATATGAAGGTGGGGCGTCAGTGGATGTGCGCGGTTTCGAACCAGTTCCGACGCATAAGCACTGACGGCCGACGCGTGTCCTGCGCATAGTCACGCATACTCAACGCATAAACTACGCACACCGACTCATGAATAATGCAGGAAAAATTTTGAACCGTTCAAAACTCAAAATCACGCACAAACCGCCTTCGACGCACATCCACTTACAATCACTGACGGTCCACGTTCGTTCCACCGACGAATTATGCATACGACGCACGCTCCGCACAGAAACGAAAATCTGTGCGTAATTCGTGCGTGATTCATGCGTTTTCGCTGTGTGACTGGCCCTTAAGACACACTTGTTTCACGTCTATTTATAGCTTCTCACAAGTGCGCATTCCAATAACGTCATCATCTGTGGTTATTTAAAGCCAAGTTCTTGCCGTGCTTTACCACACATACTTCACAACCGATGCTTTCCCATGCATAGCATGGCTTTGAGAGTGACTTTAGATAAGAAAAATGACACTGCCGATTAGGAGGAGATTTAAAGTACCATTTCTATGGTAACACATTTTCCGGTTCCACAGTTTTCACAGGTTGAATTTGGAATTTTTAAAGGGAACTCATTGTGCTCTTTTTTAAACAAGAGTTAAAATAAGTCTCTGATGTCCCCAGAGTTTTACGTTTTAACTCAAAATACCCCACATTTTTGTAGCATGTAAAAAATTGGGGGGGGGGGGGGGGTAAAAAACTTGCTGTTTTTGTGTGTCCCTTTAAATGCAAATGAGAAGAATAGGGTGGAGCTTCAAGAAAAAAACAGAACTTGAAAAATGTCAGAAAATGTCATGTCAAAATAGTGCAGTTCAGCCTTATATGCTCGAGGCAGAGTTGGACAATGATGTTTGAACATATGACAATGAACACTTGATACAACAAACAGTAAACAAATATATACATACCATATGCCTTTTTTTTTGGGGGGGGGGGGGGGGGTGCTTAATAAACTGGTAAACATAACCAGCATCATTCCAGAGACTAAACTGGATTATGAACAGTTTGTACTGATCCATACTGGAGTAACAACTGGAGCATTCATTAATTTAGGTATATAGGCATACCTAAAATAACTTCCATATATATATAATATAATATATATCAGTTTTCACCTGAATTGGGGAGGGGGAGATCTAAGCTGCATTCCATAGCCCACACTCAATTTGTTGTCTGTGTTCCATAGAGTAGCTGCATTCCACAGTCTGAATGGTCCTAGACCACTTACTACTACATTTACACTACTCAACACAGTTCAATAGATCGCTCAGACAGGTACAAAAAAAGAAATAAAGCACATTAAAACTGTTTAGAATAAAAAAAAATACAGTGAAATCAGTCAGTAAATGTATAGATAAACACATGTGTTCTGTGTCAGTATTTTGGGATCACTTGCTCCTTTGGCCACTCCAGTTGTACCCAGATGTCACCACCTCAAGTGGTTCCTCAAGCACTTTACCATCACGGGAGGAACACTCTAAGGTGGTGCACTCAAAATCTCTCTAGTCAATCAGGAATCAGATGGAATGTATTCAATACCACTCAATGTATTGAAGTCCTGAAGCATTGAGTGATTTGTAAACAGTACTTTAAAAGTAATAAATACTGTAACAGTTATAGTACTTTAAAATCAATTCTAAATGTAACTGGAAGCCAGTTAAAATGCCTAAGGAGCAGTATGATATGTTCATATTTTCTGGTTCTGCTCTGAATCCTGGCATCTGTATGAGCTGCAGCTGCCTAATGGTCATTTCGGGAAGGTCAGTGAGGAGACCATTACAATAATCCAACCTGCTGGTAATGAAAGCATGAACTAGTTTCTCTCAGTTTTGGCAGGAAACAAAGCATCTAATTAAATTAAATTAAATTAATCCACTGCGTTGTCAGTGGCTCTGATGTTGTGAGTACAAGAAGACTGTTATGTTCACTCTTAAATCCAACAACAAAACACCTCAATCACATACAAGATATTCTGGTTACTACAGCTGCTCCGACCAGGAAAAAATGGCAAACAGTGTACATCTTGCTCAAGGCAGGAGTCTGTCAGCAGTTATGGGTGAGACTTGTATGTGTAGGCTTGGCACTTTGTACACAATCTGTGAACAGCTTATTCTGAGACACTACTTATGATTTGTGGGGTGGGTGTTTACCTACACATACTTCCAATACATATTTATGTTTAAAGACCAAACACATGTAAAAGGGAATTTTGCCTTGAATGATACCTAATGATGAAAAATATGTGATAGGGAAAAAAAGGAAATAAAAAAAGTGCCCTGCATATAATTGGTTAACATAAAAAATGTCATGCTCTATATGGGATCAGCCTGGCCACTTTTAGGCTTGTATAGAAATTATTTAGAAAATATGTATGACTAAAGCTTAAAATAATCCTTTGTTGCCCCCGGCTCTGATTGTGCTGCAGTTCCACTTTCCTTTCCGAAAACAGAATCCAATTTGAATAATGTTTTAAAATGTATTCTATAGGCATTTTCTAAATCTGTGCATAGTAATTTTCTTGTCATTTGTTTGCTCTATCAACAGCAGATTGAAAAAACAAAGTCTTTAAAATCAGGTCTAAATAAATACAACTAGATTATAAAGTTTTTGTGGTTTTGGTCCAGTATTTAACACAAGGAATTGAGTGTTTAAAATTGCTTTTATATATATATATAAGCAGTCTTGTCACATCTCTTCACACCTCTTGTCTCTTTCTGTGTGCTTCCCTGTGTTATTTCCTTCACCTGTCACAACAATTACTTTTCTCGTTAGTCTCGTCACCTGTTCCCCATTATCGTTTGTATATAAGCCCTCACTTGTTCCTTTGTCTTTTTCATTTTTTTTTTTTTTTGTTCATCCTCCAACGCTGCACTGAACAGTGGAAAGTAAACCAAACTAAAAAATAGATTTGCATCTTCTTTGTGACATCAGTCATTCTATTTCTCTTTCAGTCATCAGGCATGTATGTGTAGAAAAGTCAGAAATATTAGGGAAATGACATTTTCTTCTAAGGAAATTGCTGAATTAAATCACCCTCCTAACAAACTGACAGCTCAGCTGTCATCAAACGTCAGTTTCTTCTTAATCATAGTCAAACCAGTGGAGATTAAGTTAACAGTTTAGCTTTTAAATATTGCTAATTTTTTGTTTACCGATCATTTCCTGTCGTCATCATCATCTTCTGTGAATGTTTTTATGCTTATGGATAAATATGAGTACTCATTCTCAGTCAACACCTCGTTGCAGAAATCTGTTCTTTTCTAGCCTATGAATCATCTGCTGAAGATTGAAATCTTTTTGATTTTCTGGAATTCACCAAAAAAAGTAAATGCAAACAGCAATATTATTTACTTATTAACTTTAGTTAAGTTAAAATGCAGATGTGATAAACGTGACAGAAACAGTTTAAATAGCCAACTTCAATGCTTCTCAGTGAATAAATTAGTGTCAGTGAAATAGCAAACAGATAATTCCATGTCAGTTTACTCACTGAGATCTCCAACAAATCTCTTATTTTCTATCAGGCATGACTTTTTCCTGTCACATTGTTTTGTTTTTCTTTCTTTCTTTTTTTTGCCTGAATATGGTACAGCCTTCAAACGTGTATTGAAAAACAATCTAGTTTTAGGAACAAGACAGTCAGGATGTGATGTCCACATTTAGCTGAGATTGTCTGTTGTGTGTTATTAAGCTGTTAAAATAATGCTCTATGACTCAAAGATGCACCGGTTTGTCTCCTTTTAGTAAAAAAAAAACACCTTATGTTTTTTTAAATTTTAGTTTTGTTTTTTCCCTTATACAACCTATCAGTTTCACCAGGAATGTACTGCTGAACATTCGGCAGTACACACCACCTAATCTTCTACCGGTTTTTGATTATTCAAACATTTTGCTAAACATTGTAGTTGGAGGCGCAGCAGCAAAGCCCGTAAGCATGAGAAGCGAGTCGGCACACTAATCAAACTCAGACAATGCAGATTTAGAACTGCGCTGCCTAGTATCCACCTGCCAAATCTCCGCTGCCTTGGCAAAAAAATTGACAAACTTCTTCTCTACCAAACAAATTTGGGACTTTTCAAACTCTGCATCTTTGTGTTCATCAGAAACAGCAGCAGCCATATCACCCTGTTGCCTAAGACTGGTTGCCCACTGAAGCTAAGCAGGGTTAAGCCTGGTTAGTACCTGGATGGGAGACCTCCTGGGAAAAACTAGGTTGCTGCTGGAAGTGGTGTTAGGAGGCCAGCAGGGGGTGCTCACCGTGTGGGTCCTAATGCCCCAGTATAGTGACGGGGACACTGTACTGCAACAACCACCGTCTTTCAGATGAGATGTTAAACTGAGGTCCTGACTCTCTGTGGTCATTAAAAATCCTAGGATGTCCTTTGCAAGAGTAGGGGTTTAACCCCCAAGTTTGTCCATTGGCCTTGGTCCATCATGGCCTCCTAATCCCACCCCTACTAATTGGCTTCATGTCTCCTCTCCACCAATAAGCTGGTGAGTGTTCTGGTGCGATATGGCTGCTGTCACATCATCCAGGTGGATGCCGCACATTGGTGGTGGTTGAGGAGATTCCCCCCCTACTATGTAAAGCGCTTTGAGCTCTGGAAAAGCGCTATATAAATGTAACATTTCTACTTTCTTCTTCCACAGAAACATGGATGTATGGAGCCATTCTGGACAGCGTGTTACATCTGTCAGCTGTTCAGAGCAGATCGTGACACAGAATCAACAGGGAATGTGTGGAGGTGGGACATGTTTCTACACGTGTATCAATGACTTAATGAAAGCATCAAGAAAGACATGAGAATACCAACCTGAGACTGAGACTGATGCTGCATGATTCTTGGTAAGAGAGCGGCCAATGTTTTTGAGAAGTTTGTGTATTCCATGTGATGTATGCCTTTTGTGATATGAATATGCTCTGTGATATATGAAATGTGTGTCATTTCTGCGTCTTTTTCACTGAATACATTTATCTCTGTAACAAAGTGAATGGTTACATGCTCTACCAGATACAAAAATATTTTAGACCACTGCTACACCATAGTAAAGGAAACATATCACTCAATCCCAAGAGCAGCTTTAGGACTCTCTGATCACTGTCTGGTTCATCTTATACCGACCTACAGGCAGAATATGAAATCATCTAAACCTGTAATAAGGACTGTTAATAGATAGGCCAGTGAAGCAGAGGGGGATTTACAAGACCACTTTGAGTGCACTGATTGGAGTGTTTTGAAAGCTGCTCCCACTTATTTGGATGAACTCACAGATACCGTTTCAACGCATCAGTTTCTGGGACGATATGTGCATTCTTACCAGGACTTATTTAACATACAACAACGACATACCATAACCGCTTTTCCAACATCAGGTTGAATGGTTATAAGAACAATAAGAAACAGTTCCAGTTATGCTTCCATTTGGGCCTGGTACGGCACAATACGATTATAAACCATTCTCGGTAAACCATGCTAGTATGGTACTCAGAACTGGTCACTTGTCTGTTGCCTGGCTACCAATTTTTCTGTAGCTGGCTATGGGTGCTTTTTGAGCATGTGAATACAAAACAAATAATAAAATTAAAGAAATATTTGATCATCCTCCTTAACATGATCACTGTTTACATCTTACATCATCAGTAAACCATTGTGTTACCAAGGCAACGACTGACATATTTGTATTACATTCCAAAGACTGGCCATTATCAGCCCCACAGTGGAAAATGAAACCACATCCATGCTAGCTGGGCCGGATTGGCTCGGAATGGATTGGTTAAGCAAAGAGAATAGTTTGCCCCAATAGTGGAAAAGCAGCTCAAGATTCTCAGCAAAAATCTTGTACAATCAGGCCAAAAGCACAGTGACAAAAGAGATTAGAGTAGCTAAGAGGAGCTACTCTTAAAAGCTGGACCCTGCATCAGTGTGTAAAAACCTGAAAGACATCACAAACTGCAAAGACATCTTATTGTTGACCGTTTAAATGCAACTAAAAGCCTAAATTCAATCTGTTCAACACATAAAGCGATCAAGTCTCTTCAGAATTTTTTTACTAAACTGCTTAATTCATATAAATTACTTTTAATCGTTTGTATTGTCAAAGTGTTTGTTGTGTAGACTATCAATGGAGACACAGAAATCTCTGAGATTTAATAAAAAAATGTGACATTTGTGTTCCGAAGAAAAAATAAAAAAAAGTCTTATGGGTTTGGAACAACATTTTTGGGTGAACTAACCTTTTAAATTCGCACATATATAGAAATAAAATGGTTTTCTCTTCCTCTATTTTAGAAGAGTAGGGATAGCATAACCAAACTGAATCTTTACAAATCGTTTTCTTCATTTAAATTAAAATTGCCTGTCACAGCTGCGGTTCTGTGATTTTTGATCCGAGCCAACATATCCACAGCATGTGTGTTTGGTGTCTGTCTGTTGCTTTTCTGCTTCCCTTATTTGTAACTCTATCACATGATGCCAATCAAACATTTCTTGCCATTTAATTTGTAATAATTAACTCATAGTTCAAGATCTTGGCCAGTTTGCAAACCCCTTCTGATGTTCATCCCATTCCCAGCTGGCACTCGTTTCAATGATGACAGGCAACAAACCTCCTCACCAAATGCCAAATAATAAATAACATTCTATTGTCATAAGAAAAGAGAGCAGTCAGAAAATCAATAGTGGACATCTTGAGGAACTTCCCCAGACATTTCTGCAAGGATGAGGATGCCATGCAGAATGGTCTAATTCAAACCCAATTTCACTTATTTGTTTGTAACAGATTAATCAGTTGAGATAATAAATACAAGATGTTTAATTAAAAAAGTTCAGGAGGAGTACATGTATATAATTATCTTAATTAACAAAGGAGGAGCACACTGAGATAATCAACTCAATTGACCAGATACAAGGTATATATTCAGCAGACTTACCTCTGTTCATTGACAGTATTTCAACCTTTGGTTTGCCTGTTTATGATCATGTCACAAAACCAACTCTTCTCATAGCTTGAGCTCGTGAACACATAAACAAACTTTTTCCCATTTGTCATTGAGAGCATATGTTGTAATTTAGATATTTTTTAAGATGGAAGAATGCAGTTTTACAGATGCTGAAAAAGTGGCTTTCGAATGAAAGATTAGCATCAAACAGCATACCCAGGTTCGTAACTGACAACAAAGATTCAGTTACGCAGAAGCAGCCATCGAGTGTCATGCAATAGTCTAGATTATTACATGCAGAGGTTTTTGGTCTAATAATTAGAATCTCAGTTTTTATTTCAGAATTATGTAGTGGGAAATTTCTTCAGGTATGCATGCCATTAATTTTGCAAATTGGTACTTTCCACCACTGCAATAGGTGGAACAATTTCTATAGATAGAATCATCTTCCTGTCGCACAAGATCCGTCTCTCTGGCATCGCGGCGCAGCGGCAGGCCTTCAGCGAGCCTGGGCCGCTCCCCAAATTCCAGCACTACAAAACCTCACCTGCCTCCATCTTCGGCTCAGCCTTTCACTGCAGCACCATACACAATATCTGCCTTCAGCCTCTCAATATTTCCCTCCTGCCATTTCTAACCCCCTTTCTTTTCAGTGGCCTCTAACTAGACAGCCCAGGATTCTCTCCTAAATTCGAAATCTCCCTATTCTCTCTCTACAGCAACACCAATGCCCGTCCCAATAAACTCTGTTGCTTTGGAGCCACCCCCAGTAACTCAAAACATCAGAGCTCACATTCTGGCTGGTGTGGACATAGACCTCTCATCATTTCCTCATTCTGCTTTCCACATCTGAATCTATCCGCCAAATAGATGGTGGTGATTTTTCAGTTAAACTAAAGAACCCTGACCCTTATTCTTTACACTTATTTTCTTTTTCCGAGATTTCGATTGCGTACAGCCATTTCACTGAAATAATGTTAAACCCTAAATAAGAGCAAGCTGAAAGATTATTTTGCACTTTGTGATGGCCCGAGCGGTGGCCACACAAATGTGGTAATGTGGACGTATTGTACACGCTCACATATGCACACTTACTCATTTATATTTCGGAATTTCTGTTCACAATTATTTGGGTTTTTGTGAAATAGTAATTCATAATAACCCTACAAAGTGAACCGTTTTTGTTCATTTTTTTTTTTATATCTTTACATTTCCATCTTTGCTAATTTGAAGTGTACACAAATTAGTTGCCTTGTATCTATTATTTACATTTGTATCCCTTTGAGTTTAAGTTTACCAGTGAGGAGTGCTGATGTTCTGCAGACATAGTATTCTGGGGTGACAGAAACTGGAGTCCAGGCAGAAACAAATAATTTAAGTTATTGGTTCCATCTGGACGTCTCATGTGCTGAGATTTCCCAGGGGAGGGAGAAATATTGTTCTCTTTATAAATCAGTTTCTTAAGTTGTAAATTTTATGGGATTTCATTAAATTTTGCTTAATTTTCCTTTAATTGGGTATCTTTACCTATATCTATATCTTTATCTATATACAATTGTGATTTGTTTAGTGTTGTAAGCATGTAAAGTTATCTTGTTTCCCCCTTTTTGTGTAGTCATGTTTTCTTTTATAAGCGGTTACCTTGTTCTGGGTTGAAGGTCTTACTCTGTTAGCCTCATGGTTTGTTTTTGTTTGTTTTTATGTTGTAAGTCATGAGTTACTTTGTTACAAAGTTACTTTTTTTGGGGTACTAATAAATGCCCATTTTTATTGAGTGAAAGCTTGTTCTGATCCTTCAGTACTTCACACACTTATTGCTGATTCTTCTCCACAAAGTGAGCTTTCCAGGGCACTCAGTGGAACCAAAACCCCTACTGGGAAATACTCAACCTCGATCTCCGTAGCAGATTTTTTTTAGGCTGCAAGAACATATCATGCATGAGCTTTCCATCATATCATATGCCCACAAATTAACCCCTCCATTTCCCCCTGCCTGGACACAACCCCAGTTAATTCCACCAGCTACGTGCCAAGACCTGCAACCTCAGTTACAAATCCCCATAATCCCGATTTCAGAGGAAGAACTCCCTCTCTTGCAGAGAGCAGACAGCCCTGCAATCGTTTCAACACCAGCAGATGCACGAGACAGTGTTGACAATATCTCCATATCTGCAATTTTTCTGTGGCACTCATGCCCGGTGATGAAATCAGTCAATAAAAAATAAATAAATAAACTACCTATTGAGTCTCGTGAATATTTCTCACCTAGCTATCAAATTGTCTCGCCACCCGGACACCGACTTCAATAAGTACCTGCTGACCGGCCTCAAACACAGTTTTTTAAACCTGGTGTGGAATGCCTGCTCTCACAGAACATAATTTATCATAATCTATGATCTGCACTCGCAGACATTGTAGATGTTCTGATTAAAAATGTTGTCAAGTCAGGCTTTATGATTGCCCTTTTGACACTTCTCCCTTTTGGAAGTAGCCCCATTGGAGTGGCTTCTCTCTGGTAAAAAGTGCCTTATAATCGATCTGTCAGCTCTGCATAAATTCCCCATTTCTAAGCATAAACATCTTGATTCATCTCAATGAATATTCTCTCAAATAATACGTCATCGACCATACAATCGATATGATAAAAATTGTTGGGCATGCCGCTTGGCTCACCACAATCAAAATCACTTCAGCTTTCGATGCGATGCCTATCCATCCGGATTCATGCCACTTATTTGGGTGTCAAGAGGTGGACACACAAACAAAACCCCACAAACTCTGACAAAGTGCAAGCATTGGTAATGCAAGAACGGGCTCCCATCAGTCAGGTCAGGATGTGGCCCAAAAGTTGATTGACAACATGCCAGTGCAAAATTGCAGAGGTCCTGGAAAACAAGGGTCAACACCACAGGCATTGACTCTTTGCATAAACGTAATGTAATTGTCAATAAAAGCTTTTTACCATAATAAAATGGTATTGCTTTGTATTGTTTTTTTGTTTTTGTTTTTTTTAAACTGAACTGTTAAAGAGAGCAAGCTTTATCATTAAACTGATCTGTGCATGTGCATTTTTGACACTTACATTGTTCTTGCAGTACTCATAATCAACTCATACAATAAGATTTGATGCAAGGGCTCTAAGTCTGTAGGCCTACCTTTGATGCAACATGCTTTCATTCACCACTCCTTGCTGGTGGAACAACCTCACTGCCCCCATCCGGAATGCAGATTCCTTGTCAAAGTTTAAAAGACTGCTGAAAACACATCTCTTCCATGAGCACCTAACATGACACACACACACACACACACACACACACACACACACACACACACATAAAAAATAAAAAAACATACTCCCTCTATCACCCATGCTTGTTCTATTTGTGTATGAAATGTTCGAAACTTTGTATTGTAAGCATGTACTTTGTATCTTCAGGATAAATCGCTTTCTGTACTCCTCAAATTGTAAGTCGCTTTGGATAAAAAAGCGACTTACTAAATCTGCTAAATGAATAAATGTAAATGTAATGCTTTGGTATAAAAGCTTGGTATAGACCATTGCAACAACCATTGCAAATTGGCGCAGGAGTAGAGCCGATTTTTTCGGTTAAAAGAAAAACAGGAGTTGAAAACCGTATTTCTGTCACTTGTTTCATAGTCAATGCTAAGCATGGCTTGATCGCTGATACATCCTAATGTACTTTCGGCAAGATACTTTTAAAATTAGGTCATATGATGGACATATGTCTGATTATAATTATGGATTATGATGACTGGGTATTACTCAGCAATGGTTCCTCTTTATCATTGATGAGGAGAAACCAGCGTTCCAGCCACCTGCCAAATTGTGCGAAAGGAGTCAGATCCAGTGAAAGAAATTCCTGAGTCCATTCCAGTGAGAAAAGTTTCAGACTCCATTCCAAAGAGAGAAGTTCCTGAGTTAATTCCTGTAAGAAATATTCCCGAGTCCTTTCCAGTAAGAAAAATCCCAGAGTCCATTCCAGTGAGAGAAGTTCCTGAGTGCATTCTGGTGAGTGAAATCCTTGAGTATGTACCAGAGGAAGCATTTCCAGAACCACCTCTTCCAGTCAGTTCTGATATGATTGAAGAGTTGATCATTTCACTATATGTTGTGGCTACTATGTGTATCTGGGCCACACATACCCACTCCCTGAGCACAGTCCAGTGTCAGCTCCAAGCACTGTCAGTATCCCTGGCTCTTGTATTGCTGGTGTCTCCCTTGAGGCATGTGTCCTGAGAGACTTATAATGCTTTCTGAATGGCAGCAGAGTAAAGAGATGATTGTCAGGGTGAGCAGAATCTTTTATTATATTTCTATCACACTCTAGGCATCTGATTCTATAAATCTTGTCAGGTAAAGGCAGCTGCAAGCCGATGATTCCCTATGCCAAGTCGATGACACTCTGCAGAACTCCTCTTTCCGGAAATTTATAATTAGCTCCTTTGTTACAAATGCAATTAGTACCATTAGTTACCATTCAATATTAACCCCACCACAGTGGTGTCCTCAGCAATTACTGCATGTGTTCTATAGATTGGTGTGCAGTTGTGGATCTAGAGTGCATATAGGAGAGGATTCACCATGCAAAGCTGCGGACAGGCACAATAAAAGCAGCCTTGAGAGAATTAGGAACAGTGCACTTTGACAAACAGAGGTTGAAGATATTACAAAAACCCTCCACCAGCTGATCCACACAATCCTGAAGTACCCTCCCCAGAATACAATTTGGGCCTTGAACCTCCTGGTATTGACATTTTGAAACACTTTCTTAACATCAGCTATGCTGACATAGGGTACATGGGTATCTGTAGATTGTGACAGTACAGGCTCAGTCTCTTCCATCTTGACTTCAAAAGTGGGCAAAGTAGTGATTTCATTCTTCTGCTAAAGAATCATAGTTGCTGGTGGTGATTGGATCTTTGCTACCTCTATAGCTTGTGAGATGGTGGATGCCTTGCCATACATGCCCAGAGCTGTCCCCAGTGCTGAAGTGGCCTTCAATTTTCTGTTTGTATGCTATTCTGCCTCCTTGATAGCATTCTTCAGGTTAGACCTGGCAGTTCTGTACAGTTTTCAGCTCTGAAGCTTTAGTCATGCTCTTTCAGTCAAAGCTTAATATCTTATTTCATTCATGGTTTCTTGTTAGAATAACATGTAATGCATTTCTCAACAGTTACATTGTCAACATATGGTCGTTTATGCTCTCTTGTGCCCCCTCTTTCTATGAGTCTTTTAGGATTTGGCCTTAATTGACACTCTGACTGAGGAAAAGTATCTGTACAGTTAACTTAAGCTATACCCGTCATGTTAGGGCATATGCACAACTTAATGATACAGGCATTGCCTCAGCATGGTATAGTGGATGTTGTTTCCCCATAGTGTCAACGCAAGACAAAGTGTTGAAGTTCCACTTCGAAAGGGAATGTCCCAGGTTACAACTGTAACCCTGGTTTCCTGGGAAGGGGAACAAGACATTGTGTCTCATTGCCATGCATCGGGCCTGTCTGCGCTTCTCCTTCAGAGAAAAGTTGATGGCATGTATTACAGGTATATTAATTTTATACTTATAACAACATGGACTGTCGTCCGTCAATTCATTGGCAAGTCTGTCACACATGCTTCAGACATTCTTCATGCAAGGGCATTCCCCATGTCTCGTTCATCTTCTAAGGGAACCAAGGTTAAAGTAGTAACCTGAAATATGGGGTATAAAATGTCAATGGTATCAAAAGTTAAGATATACGATTTTGGTGTAAGAGAATTTACTGTTAAGATACCGGACCAGATATGATGAATGAAGACCAGGAGTCAGGAGTCATGTTTTTTTTACTGAAGAATAATTTTGCAGTTTCATCAGCAGAAACCAGCTTCACACAGCCAGGGGTTTGTAGGCCAAACTGCGTACACACTCACTACAGCAGTAATTATACTCTAACACAGGTCACTAAACCATGTGATCACTCAAGGTTGAATGATTCTGACTGGTTTGGGCATTGGTCAACTTAGAAAATGTACACATATGTTCTGTTTAGAAACAGTTTAGGCCTACTGACATACTGAGATTCTAGGCTATAGTTTCTGTCAGAATGTCATTTAATCTCCCCTGGGTGCCAGTTTTTCACCTCACCAACATTTGGTCCAGTAACAAAAGGTACTAAAATATACAGATACACAACTTCTTCAAAGTTGGAGTTGGTCTGATCAGGAAACTTACCCAAAATGTAAATGTACTTTCTTTCAGTTCAGACAATATTCTCTGGTGATTGAAGATAAAAAGTAAAGTTCCCATTGATCATTTTGGATCCCATTGAATATTGTCACATAAATCTGCTTTAAAAATAATAGAATGTAAATAAAGATATTCAAATATTCATTAACTGAGATGAGAAGGAGGGATTTAAGTTCTTCTTTAAGTGTTTTGAGCAGTGTATTTAAAAGGTTAAATATTGATATCAATAACTTGATCAACAACCACTCAAAGGATATATATTGAAGTGGCAATGGAATATGGATTTTCCCCCTTGATTGGTCATATCTCAGACCCCTATTCTACAGGAGTGAAAACCATTTAAATTTGATCTCCGAAAGAAGGCAGTAAAATGGACACCACAAAGTGTTTTTGAAACACTTCATGTGGTTTCCTTAAGGAAAATAACCCCACTGATTTCTCTCATTCAAAAACATAAAACCTATAATATGTCACTCAGATGTGGCGTCACATGCAGTATATCTATGAATCGCTTTCTGTATTCCTCAAATTGTCTTGGAATAAAAGCATCTGGTAAATGAATATAGATATATTTAAGCACCTCCAAACACACACATGCAGTTGTAAATACACCAACGAATTCAATACCTCCTACAAGAAGCCAACTTTTTTTTTATTTACATATCCATATTCAAGCATGTGGTGAATTATAACTGTCCTCAAATGCATTTTTCTTCTTTGTTCTTTGACTGCCTGTGGTTAATTCTTCAAGCCTATGCTCATAGCTTGTTGCTGAGTGAGACTGCCAGAAGCTGTGTGCTCATTGATCTGAAGCCTCTGGGTCTTGGCAGCAGGTCGTTGAGCTCTCCTTTAAAGCTTTTCTGCCCTTTGAGTGAGTCATGTTTTCCCGCACAAAAACAGACAGGAGTGCGGGGACACAACATGCTAACACAGTAACTCAACCCCCCTGCCTCCCTCTTTCTCTTTATTGAGCTCCTTCACCTGCAGAGCTCTACATCACAAAATGACTATCTGCTGGTCCCCTGAAGGATGTAGATTTTTTTTCTCTCATTTACGTAAAGTAAGATGAAATAAAGACCAAGAGCATCATACACACTTAAACTTAAAATTGTTTTTATTAATGTTGAAGTCAACCGGGTTGTTATAGTCAACTTTAGCTAAAACCATAAAAACATGTTGTTGCTTTAAATAAAATCAGTGCAAATAGTAAATATAACTTTATCCATGATAAAGTTCTTCCACCTGCCGAAGGTATGCAGGCACCGCCTCATGACCTTGATAGTGCAGAAATGGGGTTGCCTCTCCACTGGTGGTTCAGGCCACCACTGCCATGGCCTCAAGTACAGCAACCCCAGTGGGAGGGCACTGGGAGCCGCTGCCCTGAGACCCAGCATATAGCTTGACAGCTGAAAGAATGGCATTGATATGCACAGGGGGAGCCGTGCTGACATCAACACTAAATCCCAAAAATGCCTAAGAAGGTGGTCCTCAGACAGAAGGAAGCACACTCTTCTTGCGTTCAGGCTCAACCCCAAGTCCTCAGATCTGATTTGAGACACGATCTGTTCCAGTGTCTGCATTTCGAGTTTGAGGGCATTACTGAGCAATTGAGAAGATGCAGATCTAAACTGGACTGCAAATTCCCATACACTTGGAACAAAGAAACGGCACACACTCTAAAACGCATTGGTTCACCATAGAATATTGTATAAAAGGTGTGGAAGTCCCTTTTCTTTTTAAACTAGCTAGGGAAAGATATACTTATTTGTTTCACACACACACATCAAACACAAGCTTCACACAAACACAACTGACATATAGTTTTTGCTTAAGAACCTGCTCCGGTACTCCTTTATGATCCTGGTTCATGACGTCATCGACCCATGATGAACATTCACACAATTGTTTGATCAATTTCACAGTGCTTCACGAGATTACATGCCAAGCCATTCCCCTAGTGTTTCGACGCAGCTTGAGTTCCCTTAAAAGGGAACGATCATTAGAGCCAATTTTGATCATGGTTTTTCTTGAAAAGAAAGTGTAAAACACAAAAAAAGACTTGTGTGTGCAGGAATTGGTGGTTTGTTGTTGTCTCACTAAGTGCGTCATCAAGGTTCTGCGCTCCCATTAGTTTTTGGTTTGACAGTTTGTTTTTTTGCGGATTGTGATTAAAAACTTCTGATGCTGCCAGAATTTCGTTGAAAGGTCAGAGGTAAAATCTGATCGCAAAGGTCATTAATCAGCTGTCGGCAAATATGTAAAAAAAACTAGCAATCAAAGACTTGATTGGCTTGATTCAAATTTGTCTCATACAGTATAACCTGGCATTACTCAACACAACATCTAATGCACTAACCCCAGATCAAAAAAGGAGAAACTGCAAAACAGAAAAATGGTGAGTCACCTCATGAAACATGTTACGCAACAATATCCTTCAGCAATAAGTCTCAAGAATGGAATATCACAGAGGACAGCAGTACACATTTGTCAATTTTTATGACATGTGAGAATTGAAAACCAACAATATATTTATTCTATTTTAAACCTATTGATTATGTGAGCTCTGTCTTGAGTATTGCAGCAAGTTGTCTTTGAAATATTCTCTAGCTAAGCAAAAACCCTCCTATAAAAGCAGGATACTCCAGAGGACAAGACGCTTGTGACCCAGCAGGGAGATAAACACATCCATCAAATACAGTAACCCAAATGACCCACATCCACAACCTGTTAACATGTACCTGTTATTTTGTTCATTTCCATGCAGGGGAAGAACACAAAACAATACTGTCACTGCATACATCAAAGCAGACATAAAGGGGTTGAGGTTGGTGTTAAAATGAAAGTAATGCTTTCTGAGGAAGTTATTAAAAGAAAATAACAATAAAAACAGATATAGGGAGCTGATGTTAAAGAGATTTCCAGATCCCATCCGAATATCTTGTTACAAAATTTAAATGTGCGCATTAACCTACCAAATGCAAATAGAGAGCCAGACCTCATCAGACAAGGTCAGCAATGACTAACCATTGACGGTAATGAGTCCTCATTAGATATTCTCCAAGAGGATTGCTGAGGAAAGACTTTGACTAGAGCTTTTGGCTTCACATGAACTTCTACCGTTAAAGTCACTTTCATGAATTATTCATTTTCTTAGACATTGACTGTCGTAAACAGAGTATGCTTGGAAGTGTGTCAATCTATAAAAAGGCATCACGGGGCAATGCAGCAATACTCTATTCATTGTTGATTCCCGTTGCTCTGAATTTATCCTTGATGAAAAGTGAGGTTTTCCTGCAGGAATGAAAATAACTTGGTAGGTTCTATGTACACAGCAGATTTTCATTTGGAAAAATACAAATCTGCCAAGAAATTCTATGTACATGCTCAACTTATATAATAGCTTTGCTTGACTGGAGGTAATCTCTGTTTCTGTGAGAAAAAGTGAGTGAATGCCAGGCTTAGCTTGGTAGTTGTTAATGTAAGCGTGAGATTTCATCATCCCACTAAACTTCTCCCAGCCTCTCTGAATACTTGCTTGAAAGATATTCAGCTATTAAAATGGAGGAGAAAAGGTCTACCTTATGTTGCAGTCACTTTCGATAAAGGGTTTACATGTAAACTGTAATGCAAACAGAACGGCCATCATTACTCAACTGCACTTAATGCTGTTTGGAGCATTAAAATGCATAATTTGACAGTTATAATTCATCACATGCTTAAATATTGATATGTAAATGAAAGAAAGAGTTGAAATGTTAATGTCAAAAAGCATTATAAAAGTAATCCACATGGTTTTAATGCTATATTCCAACACTACTGAAGCTGTACTACAAAGCTGTACTGAAATGATATTATTCAGATAATCTTGCTTGTCATAAATAGCTTTTTCTGCTCCACAGAAGAAAGAAACCCATGCAAGTTCAGAGAGACATTAGGGTAAGAATTTTCACGTTTGGGTAAACTTTGTTAGAGCTCAGTTTCATTTTCCCCCCATTTTGTACTTTAATAATATTTGGTTTGAGGTTTATGCCAAATTTCTATGTCATTAAGAAGTATATCAAGTATTAATTCAATACAGCTGAATATAGATTTACTGTCTTTGACAAAAAGACCAAAAGAAAATTAAAAAGTGCCAGTAGCATAATTATTACATTTTTGGTCCATGCATGCAATGTTGACTGATCCCTTAATCTGAATCAAGCTTCCAATGTCCCTCCATCTGTACAGAGAAAATACTGAGTAAAGGATCGTATACAAATAATGTTTGCACAGAAGTCTTTTTTTAATAATTCAGTCACTTTTATAAACATACCACGGACTGATGAACCAGTTGTTTGTGTTGCTAAGTATGCTTGCTTATTCTGTAGAGTAAGATTGCTTAAAGCCTAAAATGTGTGAATCTACTGAGGGGAAACTTGAAGCATGATTATCTTGATTATCTTGGCATTCCCTCCAGTATTTGAATGTACAAATCAGATGAAATAAAATGGAGAGTCATAGTGGACAACCTCTCTCCTGTATAAAAGGATATTCACTATTGATCAGAACATCAGAGCTCCCACTCTCAAGCAATCGAAGTAGTACTTTCTCTTTGTCACATCAATTTATTTTTTGACATTTCCTTTTCACTGCTTGCCAAATAACCATATAAGCAGGAACAGGATATAACAGTCAAATCCAAAAGAAGAGAAGAACTGAAAAAGCATTTTCCAGAGGTATGAATTACCCTTTTACTACCTGTTTTTGTGTAGACCTCTATTGTTCCTGACACATATGCAAGCCACACACAAAGATTTCATTACATGAAAATTGCCCTCATTTTCCCAACTTCTATTATGATTTTGTCAGGACCTCCATTCTGTATAAATGTCAGCTACAACATTTGGCTTCTAAATTATCTTGCAAAGGTTATATTCCAGGAAGACATTCATTATTCTAACTCACGCACACCACCAAGAGAGGACGGAGAAGACATGGACTACCTGAAATCTGCTAAACTTCC
This sequence comes from Rhodeus uyekii, assembly GCA_037043235.1. NCBI lineage: Eukaryota > Metazoa > Chordata > Actinopteri > Cypriniformes > Acheilognathidae > Rhodeus > Rhodeus uyekii. The sequence goes on along the minus strand of JAWRVZ010000006.1, from coordinate 9,690,730 downwards.
TACCCTAATCAGAGCATGCGTTTGCTAGCTCATTATTTGGGAAGAAACACTGAGTTAAGTTATGCTTATTCTGAACATGCAAGGTATCTACATGTCTTTAACCACTGTGTATTGACATTTAAATTAAAAATTTGATACAATGCACTCATAATGTACATGCATGTTTTTAACATTGTACAGTAATCCCTCGCCACTTCGCAGTTTACGTTTCGCGGCCTCAGTGCATCGCGAATTTTTCACAAAATATTTATCAAAAAATAAAAATTCAAAAATACCGCCAAATCGGCACCCGTATTGCGGAAAGCAGCGTTGATTTATCGTGATGCTCGAGAGAAACCGTTTCCAATACCAGGATGGGAACTCGCCAATGAAGCTTTGTACACTCCCACGTGATTGTTTCCCGGCGTGAGATCGACGAATGAGAGCACGAGTCGATGCATCCCGTGAGCTGATTGGCTGATCCTACTTCGCGATCGTGAGGGTTCTGGTCCACATTAACCGCGATAAACAAGGGATTACTGTACTTATTCTGGCAAAGTAAATTGTAATGTAAACATCTTTTTAGAAAAAATACTTGTATATACACTATTGACATTTCTCTTACACCTTAACCTACTCTTAAACTTACCCCAAGCACCAAACCTGAGACAGGTTTGACTTTACCTGTATCCACCTCAATAGTAGCACAAGTATTCTGTAGTACAGTAAGAGCACAGTACGTACATTACACGTTTTTATGTAATTACACAGTAGTTAAAGACACCTAATATAAGGTGTGATGAGCATTTTTACAATAAAAAAAATGTCTATTGCTTTTCTGTATGTTGAAATTCACATTAAAGGAATAGATCAGCCAAACTTTTTAAATTCTCATGTCACTCCCAACCTGTATGACTTTGTGGAACACACACAAAAAAAGTTATTTTGAAAATGTCTATCTCTTTAACCTACAATAATAATTAACCAATTTAGTAGCACTTTACAAATAGGTTTTGTTGGTTAAAATTAGTTAACATGAACTGATAATTAACAATAAAAAGTATCTGTATCTGTTGTGATCAATTTTGATTTGACTAATATAAAAAGGTTAATAAATTCTATGAAAATGCATTGTTTATTGCTAGAACAACATAACATATATAAGGAAAGGAAACATTCATCTTCGGAACACAAAGATATGCTTTGATATTTCTGTCAATTCATTGAAATAAATAAAAGTAATTCATATGACTCAGGCTGCTTCGAAAGCTCAAATGTGCATGCTTGACGTGCAAGAACCAATGAGGTTTATTCCTGTGTGTGATGCATGCTAGAGGTCTTCACGGGTCCACTTGGATGTGAAAACCAGAGGCCCGAACAGGTTTGGGTTAAAAACTTCGATGACTACCTCGGACACGAGTCAGGTTCTGTATTAGTGGCCTCAGGTCTCGGGTCATTTAAAATAAATGTGTTTTTAAATTCTTTTAAACTATGTCGGGCATTTGACAAAATGTTATTCATGAGTTCACACTTACAAATGATTCAGGAGCAATAAATGGTAAGCGTATTTGGCGTGCTGTCCGAGAAGAGGGCTCCGAGCTCGGTATTTAGCCCAAACCTGGAGCACTCCCCCAAAAATTGCAACCTAGTCGGACAGCCGCTAAGATTTTGATGACCCCCCAAAGAATTGCGAGGTTACAGCTGAGGGGGGGGGGTAATTTTGAGTTCGGGAGGGCAGATGAATGTTACTGTAGAGGGCTTGAGGTGCGGAGGGGATGATATGGCTTTAGCATTGGATATGTGTTTGTTGTTCAATTTGGTTGCAGGAAAGAGAATTGAGTGTAATTTGGTTTCTGGGAGTATGAGGGGTACCTCTGAAACTCCTCCCCTGGCTGCCATAGGAGTAGGGAGGTATGTAGCCACCGCGGTAGGGGAAACCCCAGTGGTCGGTGCAGGAGCAGGAGGCATGTCGCTGCCGTGACAGTGGAAACCCCTCGGGGCCGCTGCGGGAGGCAGGAGGTACGTCGCTGCTGCGATGGTGGAAACCCCTCGGGGCTGCTGCGGGAGGCAGGAGGTACGTCGCCGCCGTGACGGTGGAAACCCCTCGGGGCCGCTGCGGGAGCGGGAGGCACTTCACTACCGTAGCAGTGGAAACCCCTCGGGGCCTCCACAGCAGTAGGAGGCACGTCAACGTCGTAGCAGGGGAAACCCCTCTGGGCCCCCGCATCGGCAGGAGGCACGTCAACGTCGTAGCAGGGGAAATCCCTCTGGGCCCCCGCATCGGCAGGAGGCACGTCACCGTCGCAGCAGGGGAAAACCCCTCTGGGCCCCCACGTTGGCAGGAGGCACGTCGCTACCATTGCATCGAAAAAAACCCTCGGGGCCGCCGCAGGACCAAAGGGGTACGTCGCCGCCGCGGTGGTGGAACTGATTTTGGAGAGATTGGCTCCCTTGGGAGTATGAAAGCACATTAACCCTGTAACTGAGCTCCTGCGGGAGCGTCACTGCTGCGGCAGTGGAAGATAGAGAGAGCTTGCTCCTGCGGGAGCGTCACAGCTGCGGCAGTGGAAGATAGAGAGAGCTTGCTCCTGCGGGAGCGTCACTGCTGCGGCAGTGGAAGTTTAGAGAGAGCTTGCTCCTGCGGGAGCGTCACTGCTGCGGCAGTGGATAGTTTGAGAAGGGGTGAAGGACGATTTAGTTTGGCAAAGGAAATTAGGAGAAAAAGAAGCCGGGGCCGCATGCGGAGCAGCCTCACGCTTAGGTCGGCCCCTGGGGCTTGGGGAGGAACGGAAGGATTAGAAAGAGGGAGAGTTTGGGAAAGGACATTAGGAGGGAAGAAGCCGGGGTCGCATGCGGAGGCAGCCTCGCGCTTAGGTCGGCCCCTGGGGCTTGGGAAGGAACGGAAAGATTAGAAAGAGGGATAGTTTGGGATAGGAAGGAGGAAAAGAAGCCGGGGCCGCATGCGGAGGCAGCCTCACGCTTAGGTCGGCCCCTGGGGCTTGGGGAGGAACGGAAAGATTAGAAAGAGGGATAGTTTGGGGAAGGTGGGGAGTCTGGGCCTGCACCGTTAACGGAGGCAGCCTCACGCTAGGATTGGATGGGGGGGGCTGCAGGCCAGATGTAAGGGAGAGGGTTAGGAATGGGTATGTATTGATGGGGCTGATGTCGGATTTGGGTTAGAGCTGGAAGTAATGGTGAGTTATGAGCATCTGAGGAAACCGAAAGTTTCCCCTTGGCTGACTCCTGCGGGAGTGTCACTTCTGCGGCAGTGGATAATTAGAGAGAACTAGCTGAGCATTGCTGCTGTGGCAGTGGAGGATTGAGAGACCTGGCTCCTGCGGGAGTGTCAGTGCTGCGGCAATGGAAAGCAGTGGCCATGAAGTTGTAAGTGGGGAGGAGCTGATGCTTAACAGAAGACCTTGTTTGATGTGCGATCTGTTTGATCTGATGTGGCTCTTGAAGCTTCTGAAGACCAGCAGCGCAATGCTTGTATTTGCTGTTGGGAAAGGCCTTTGCGCAGCCGTGGTTGCTGCACGTATGCAAAATGAATGGCTGGATAAATGGTCAGTTGGGAATCCGGTTTGGGGTAGCGTAGCTTTAAGAAGTTTGGAACCGAAATGTGTAATGGGGTTGGAATCGTCTATGGAGAGTGGGTCGGATGGGAGTTAAGCCTGCGAGTTTCTGAAATGAAAGTAGGCTGGGTGGATGTGAGGGTGAGTTATGAGCATCTGAGGAAACCAAAAGCCAGTATGAACATGGCTTCACTGCTGCGGCAGTGGGAAAATTCCCCCTTGGCTGACTCCTGCGGGAGTGTGGGGGAACATCATTGCTGCGGCAATGGTGGCGGTAGTGGAATAATTTCCATTTGAACTGAGCTCATGTGGGAGTGTGGAGGTGCATCACTACTGCGGAAATGGAGAACTTCCTCTGAACTAATCGCGTGTTGGATAATGGAGATTGTCTATTTCCTCGACTTCTGTTGTCTCTTGTGGCAGTGAAAGCCATTTCTGGAGAGACTGATTTGGTCAAATGTAACTCCTGAAAGCTTCCGATGACTTGCGGCCCAGTGCTTGGATCTGCTGGTTTTGGAACAAAACATGTGGTGGGGTGATTTAAATCTTCTGTGAAGAGTGGGTCGAATGGGAGTTTGGCCTGATCTCTTAAATGAAGGTTAGCTACGAAGGATTGTTGCTGTTGGAGTAAGATAAAAGCCTTATGGTTTGGTCTCCCTTACTTTCATTGTGCAGCCCTGACGAGTCAGAATATGGATGGATTTGGATTAAGGTTGAATGTGATGGAATCTGAGGAACTGAAACCTTTATGGCTCGACCATGGCGTTGAATGGTCGGATGACATTTGGGTGGAATCCTTGGCGGAGAGTAGGGATACGGATTTCCAACATAATTGGTTGACTGGTGTCTGAGCTGGTGGGTTGAGTTCTTGATATACCTTTGATGAGCAGAGGATTAGATTTCGGCAGTGAGAAGTAGATTTCACCTAGGTAACCCATGGTGAAGCTGGCTTGGAAGTTCTTGCCGTTATTGGAATGCAATATGAATCGGTGGTAGTGGGTAGAGACCATGTGAAGCAGACTATATGTGGAGTGGAAAGTCTTGAACTCTTCCGCTCCACATATAATCTTCCAAAAGAGTGGTTTGAAGCGAAAAAGGCTTGAAGAATGGACATTTAGAGGCGTCGATAAATATCAACTCTGAATATTGATATACTGGTTGGGAATAGGTCCACCTCTGGTGGCAGCAGCCTTAACTTCAGTTAGGATTTGTGTTCAACTGTTATTGGCGACAGAGGTAATTCCAAGCAGCAGTGTTTGTGGAATGGCATGAGCATAGCAGAGAACAGGATGAAAGGAGAATTAGCATGGTAGAGAGAATTAGGTGGAAAAAAGGCCAGGGGCAAAGCCACTTGCGGAGGCAGCCTCACGCTTGGGTTGACACCTGGAGCCCGGAGAGAGACAGAAAGGGTAGAAAGGGAAGATAAGACATTGTCTGGGCCTGTGCCGCTAGCGGAGGCAGCCTCACGCTAGAACCAGAAGGCAGTGCTGCGGGCCAAAACATAGGGGAAAGGTTAGGTACGTGCTGCCGTTGCTGAGCCTGCACCGCTGGCGGAGGCAAGCTCGCACTTAAAGGGCGGCGTTTGTCACTAGATGCTGGCATGTGAGGTGCAGTGCTGGAGAACTGCAGTGTGCTGCTGCGTCTTAACGCTTGAAGATCTGTTTTTTCAAGGGAGAGAGATGAAGATTTAAGGAACGTACGTTTGAGGCATTTTGAAAGTAGAGTTGATTTGGAGATGGTACAGCTGACTGGAGCGAGACCTATTCTAGTTAGTTTGCTTTGGTCGTCCTCCTTTACTATTGATACAAGTGCTGAGGTGTCGTAGGAAGTTGAGCAAGAAGAAGGTGGATGTCTTGATGGTGGAGGTGAGGGCAAGCCTCGGCGTCATAGGGTGCGACAACGGAGCGGAAGAGCTGATGACCGCGTGGTGTTGTTGGAGGCTCGGTTGCAGTGTTTGTTGAGTGCAAGAGCTCCTTTCATCAGTGGGATACAGTGAAGGAACTTGAGAGAGGAAGAGTTTATCGTGAAACTGGTACATCTCAATCTTGGACAATGTGGCGAAAGGCGGGGCATCACATGATCGCCTGCTAAATTTGAACACATTGGCTGGCGCTGAGCCAAAGAAAGCGCTCGGCGCTTGTTGCTGTTCAGTGTTTTCAATCTCTTGAAATTATTTTGGTTACAGACGTCTAAATACACGCATGAAATAACAAAATCAATATGGTTTGTAAAATACATTGATCTCCATAAGTAAAACCTTTCAATTATAAAATTAACAGTTGAATTTTTTATATCAGAACCTTATTTATATCAGATGCATGTTGCATATTTAATTTCAAAACAAACTTACCTGATGGAATTCGGAATATCAAGGTTTATGGAAGTTCACAAACTTATTGGCTTTGGATAAACCCTGTGTTACACTCTTGCTGACGTGCGATGCGAAAGGATACGAGGAGACACGGAGTTCAAAACAGAAAACACTTTAATTACTGAAATCAAAAGGCACACGGGGGTGCAAAACTCGGGAGCAGTACATCCACACTTAGACATCGGTAACGTCAACGAAAGACAAAGACATTGGGAAACATGACGGTATAAATGGGCTGGGAATAATAGGAGACAGCTGGATGTGATAACAAGGAAAGCTACGGGAACACAGGAGGGACACACAGGAGGAGCGTAACATAACTGTGACACCCTGAGCAGAGGTTCATCCAAATATCATAGACTTATAAAGCTTATCATAGACTTAAAGGGTTGAAAACAGTGAAGGCAGAGAATTACTTTGAAATAGGAAGTGCATATGATTTCTTTCCGGTGAGTCCACTTAATAGCAGATTAAGTTGAAACATCAAGGCAGCGTTGGCAACAAGTACTTGATTCTTGTGTGGGCGGCTGAGCGCGCGATCGACTGTAATGAGTGCGATCTGAAGCGGCGCGTGCGATCGGACTGTACTGCGCGCGATCTGACTTTGGTGCGCGCTACTGCTTGAGCTGCAAGGAAGCGCGCGTTACTTTAAAAACAATCACATTTCAGACGTGGTTCCCCGGAACAGAAGCATTGAGATGGCACAAACTGCTCGTGATTTAGCAATGCTGAAATAAAAAGCGCCGGGAAGGATTACAGCTGCTCTTGTTTGTGTGAGCTGACGGATAGAGAGAGTGTGAGCTGAAACTGCAGCGCGGTCTGCTGAGGCTCGCGGCGGCGGCCTGACTAGCAGGAAGAAAGCGCCATTGCCTGAGAGTCGAGCTTGCTGCTCGACCAGCTTTATTATCCTTTCTCAATGGCAGGAGCGATTAAAAAGGGGCCGATGTAGAGCTCTTGGATACGGATGTTTGCTTGGTGGCGAGAACAGGCCTCGCGTCTTACTGTGCGTTTGCTTGTTGTTGCTTGGGACCGTTTGTTTGGTCTGGCACCAGTGATATATTTCTTAGGGTGATATAATATAGTTAGCATGGTGTAAGGCGGATGAGGATCGCTACTGGGTCCGGAGGTTTTCGTAGAGAATCCATCTAACGAGTGGAGCTCGATTTCGGGTGTATCGCGACCAGAAGGCGGAGCCACAATGTCGTAAACTGTCGAGCTGCCGAAAAATGTCAAAGAGCTGTAGGTGAGTCAAACATGTCTCTATATACGTGCTTCCTCTCCTGCTGATAGGATGAGGTGTAAATGCTGATGACGTGTTGATTGCGTTAATCATATGAACGTGCTCCTCCCGAACTTTGTTAATAAAACATCATTTGTTTAAAACAATTCTAAGACAACGGCATCTCACTTTTTTAAAGTTCTCTCTAAATCCACGCTTTGTACAATGAACTATACGCACGGTTGCTTCTGTATTTAGACTCAGTTGCACCATAATTTTGCCTACAATTTCAATGAGCACGGCAAGCATGGGCTAAAAATAAAATCAAAGTAACAGTCAACTAAATAACATTGCACAAAAATATAGGACATAATGAGGTTAACAGTAATGAGTGATTGACATTTCAGCAGTTCAGCGTGTACTTGCATTGTCATGTGCATTTTTGACAAACGCATGTAGAAAAGGAACAAACATTTGTGATCTCGCACACAGAAATCAATTTTATAGCTATGAGATCCATCAGGAAAAGCCAATTAAAATGCGGTTCACAGACTGAAAATGTTTGAAAATAGGTCACTGATGACTATAAGCATGTGAGTGTGTGTGTGTGTGTGTGTGTGTGTGTGTGTGTGTGTGTGTGTGCGTGTGCGTGTGTGTGTGTGTGGAAGAGCTAAAGGATGATGGAGCATGAAAGTGAGTATTAGGGAATGTTTGACTTAAAGAATGTGTGAAAGAAATTATCTTAATATTTAAATGTTGGTAATTAGTGTGTGTGTGTGTGAGTGAGAGAGAGAGAGAGAGAGAGAGAGAGAGAAGGTCCCACTTCTTGCAGTAAAGAAGAAATGAAAGTTGTTAGAAAATAGTGCCTACAATGACCTTTCCTTGAAGTATGAGGTTATCTTTTATTTTGTCCTGTACAATGGACCAACTGGGTGACTCACAGGTTATGGTGTCTCAGAAGGAAAGACCTTTACACTGGTTACCGCAGTTCGACCATCCTCTGACCACTGCTATTGTGCTCGATTTTAACTCTGTGTTGCCAAACTTAGAGCAATAGAGAGTAATAGTACAGCAATGCTTTTAATGCCATGTATCCAGGGGCATCGCTAAGCCCTTTTTGCTAGGGAACAAGCCCCAGAGAAATAAAGCTGTGCCCCAGTAAAATATATTAGGTTACTGATAAATCCTTGTGCAACAACGGAGACACCATACCATACAGTACCAACCTAGGAACCAATTTTCCTGATATTTCAGCAATCATGTCATGTGTGTTTTCTATTAGCTGTTTAGAATCACTAATCATGCAAAATTCACTTTAATTGGTCAAACAGGTTTAGAAAAACGTGTGAAAGAATTATTCGTTCAGAATTTACTCATGTACTGAATATTTTTCCTCACATCAAATGACTACATTTTGTAAGAAAAAAGTCTTGATGATTTGGATACTTTTGTAGTTCTGACAAAAATCTTGACATGCTGCTGCATATCCCATCTGTTTTCTGAAGAGCTGCTTTATAGCTGAATTTAACAAATTTCATAATTAATTGATCAAGTCATGTCACCTTTATGTATCTATTGCTTTAAACAGTACGGATTGTGTCAAAACAGGAAAATTACTATTCAATGAGGCAAACAAAATTAAATTCTGCAGCTGAAAATAGTGTTTTTGTTCAGCTGAGATCAGTTCAGTGTTGATTCAGTTATGTTCAATAACTGATCACCAAATATGAAATGTAGAGTATAGTCAAATCAATAAAATGGCTGAATATTATTATTACTTTACTGTTTGTGTACTGACTCAATACTGAACTGACTTCAGCTGAACACTATTGACTTTTAGAGCTGCTTTACAGCAAAGATAAATTCTGCTAAATCAATGATAATTATTTTTTGTTGATCATTGTAAAGCTGCTTAAATATTTTGAGTGTTCCGATCTCAATATGATGAGGTGGGATAAGGTGACTTGACTCGACTTTGAAACAATCTGTATTGTATGAAGGGCTATAAAAAATAAATAAAGGTGACTTGACAACCCTTTCTTGCGGTGAAATATCTGACGTCAAAATATAAGCATTAGAATCATAGTAACCGAAGTGAAATGCAGAAGAGAGAAAGCCACTGAATGGGAAAATAGCAAAGCAACAACAGGAATGCAGGAAATATCAAATGAAAGGTAAACGAAAAGTGTGTATTATGTGAAATGAAGCAAAACTAATTCTAAGGACAAGTTCATAGAAAAAGAAAATAATGGAAGCAAGAAAAAGAATAGAATAAAAGAAAAGGGAAGACAGCAAGGGAATAAACAAGTAGTTAAAATCTATAAATCTGTAGCCGTTCATTTTCCATTTGTGTTGGAATGAAAAGACAAATTAATTCCATGAAGAGCAGAAAATCAGAAATATAGGAGACAATAAACCATTGTCTGGGTTTTCTGATAATGTTGACACTCATACGCTTAAGATAATCTTAACTAACATTGCCTTATTTTACAAAGAGTTCCAAACGCCATGTCAATTGCTCCTTAAGTAAACATGAAATGCATTATTATGGAAGCTGTTAAGTTCAACTGGTGCAAAAAAGCTAAGTTGCTAATTTATTAAACCATAATGAATATAGTTTAAAAAATAATTATGACATTGGTTAGACAGTGTTCCAGAAATTCTGAATTTATCACAGCCTAGAGCTGTGCTCCTTTGGTCCGAAATGTAAATGCACACTGAAGATGTCATATTCGTGGATCATCTGGTTTGAGGTTTAAGCACTGGATAATTGCTACTTCCACTATTCAATACGTGACTGCCAGAAAGGTTTATCTTGCTGTCTGTCACCTTAATTAAGATTTATTACAGGACAAGCTCAGAATGCATAGTGGGATATTTTTTTTTTCATATAGGCTTAGAATTTTATATGTGATTGTTTTATTTTTAATATAGTTGTACACCAACCAAAATTAATTAATAGCTTTTATTTTGTTTATTTTCATTTCTGAATGCAGAAAGAAAAGTATTACATACCTTTTAAGTTACATAATAAACCCGTAATGGACTAATTTATTGATGGACATTTTTTAAGTTCTTGGATAACAGCACTTTTGGGAAATAACATTCTACTCAGTCCTTCTGAAAGTGAAATATGCAGGCCAAAATGCTGAAATATAATTAAAAATTTCCCAACAACTTAATTATTTCAACTTTATATTCAGCAGAATATTCTTGCCTGAGCATAACTCGGTACCTTTAATGGATCAATCCAGCACTTTCAAACAGCAGGATATTTACTGAGAGACACTTAGTTCAGGATAGATTAGATTTGATACATTTTCATTTTTGAACTCTTCCAGACTCAGCACAAACATTTTGTATTATAGTTTTAAAACAGTACTTTGGAAGTTTTGCGGTTTAGAAAGAGATGTGTTCACTGAGGCTTGACGTACATCAGAAGATACATCAGCAAATCTGAACAGAACAGCACAAATACACTGTGCTAACTGTCATTTAATACTGCATGCTGAAGCTGAAACTAAGTTTTAAATAGAGAGATGTTGATATCGGAACCAGGCCAGAATGACAAAATTGAGAATCTGCACATCTATAGCCATTGTAAACTAAATGTACCATGGCTTGTCCATTATTAATGAGCATAATAATTATCAAGGCCTACTGAAACTTCAACATTCTTCTAAACATGTGGACAACATTGTATTAAGGCATGCGAAAAACACAAATTTCAGCTGGACAAAGCATAGACTTTAAGACTGTGGCAATATCCAAGAGAGGCCATACAGGATAACCAGGGACAATGCCCAAAGTCTAATCTAGTCTCTTTATCTATTTATTGCTGCAAGGGATCTGAAACTTGTCAAAACTTTGTTCCAAAAAAGAAAATGTTCAAAGAGGTTTAACAGGCAAAAGGGGGAATTGGGGGCAGATATAAATAAGCTGTAATTGATAACTTGCACAGATAAAAGACATCTTAAATTAAAGCTGACATCTTAATTGTCCATTACTTAATAATCTTATCTAAAATAAAATAAAAAACCCATCTCTCTAACGGAATATTTCGATTTGGCTCTAAAGTTTACCAACAGCAACCTCATTAAAGTGTTTTTTAAAAAGCTGTTGAAATGTATGAATATTAATGGCTGTTTCACCTAATGAGGAACTATCATTTCCATAGAGAGATAAATGAGTTGTGGTCTTGTGGAGGGCACTGCAATTAGAAGCCAGAGTTCAAGTTCTTGCATCAAGCCAGTTTGTCGCTGAGCAGGATCCAGAGGCCAAAGTGTGTGTGTGTGTGTGTGTGTGTGTCTGCTATCCATACAGTTTTCCAGGAATACACCTCCAGGTTTCTAACACATATCGGATTAGATTACTCTCAAGAGAAGTATAGGTGAGATCAGGTTGTATGGTTGTAGCACTTTTTACTCTATCGTCTATATCATAGTGTTTTGTGCTATTATGTTCTATTTTTGTACTCATCTTTTATTAAATGTTCCCACATTTTTCTGCTAGAAATTAATGTTCTGAAATGTACACTAAATTATGAAAGCTAATGTAAAGAGTACTGTTCAACCAACCCCACCAATAGGTAAACTGTAACGGTAGGTGGGGTGGATTGTAATTATCTGAAAACGCGAACATCAGAAATCTTACGCCCTCATAAGAAATTCCTGATCATGTGGATTCCCATTCAAATTAATGGATTTTGGCTGAAAACTCACCAAACAACACTAAGAAAAGTTAATTTTGTTTATTTTATTTTGTGTAAATGGTGGTGCAATAAAAAGTCACAAGTCTCTGTCTTCTTCCTTCCCTGATGACCCCGAGGCCTTCATCGACCTCTTCAAGAAGAAGGCTGAGGCATGTGAATGACCACGAGCCCTTTGGCCACTGTGCCTCATTCCCCTGCTGTCAGGAGAGGAGGCCCAACAACTACCCATGCAGAACCTTGTGGACTACGAAGACCTGAGACGAGCCAACCTCCAGCAGGTCAGATTGAGTCTGTAGCAACATCTCCAGCTCTTCAGGTCGCTGGACCTGTGTCCATTTGTGATTCTTGCTGATGTGTGCTGCATATGGCTATTGGCTGGGAGAAGCATTGTCGAACAAATCATCGACCAAGTGGTGCTGGAGCAATTCATCTCTCGTCTTCCAAAGAGGATGTCTGGGTGAGTCCTGGTGGCTTGCCCTGGGATCTCTCTCTCTCTCTTCCCCTGTGTACCCTGTGTTCTCCCCGTCTACCTCAAAACCTTTCACTTTCCCAAGGCGGCTGAGCGCGCGATCGACTGTAATGAGCGCGATCTGAAGCGGCGCGTGCGATCGGACTGTACTGCGCGCGATCTGACTTTGGTGCGCGCTACTGCTTGAGCTGCAAGGAAGCGCGCGTTACTTTAAAAACAATCACATTTCAGACGTGGTTCCCCGGAACAGAAGCATTGAGATGGCACAAACTGCTCGTGATTTAGCAATGCTGAAATAAAAAGCGCCGGGAAGGATTACAGCTGCTCTTGTTTGTGTGAGCTGGAGCAATTCATCTCTCGTCTTCCAAAGAGGATGTCTGGGTGAGTCCTGGTGGCTTGCCCTGGGATCTCTCTCTCTCTCTTCCCCTGTGTACCCTGTGTTCTCCCCGTCTACCTCAAAACCTTTCACTTTCCCAAGGTCTCGACTGGCAGTCCTTCCTCAAGCCCCACCCTGAGGGCGGGGTAGGGAGGTAGGGCCAGAAGCTCCAGAGGGCCAAAGAGCTCCACCCAGGGTGGTCGTTGACTTCCTTACGCATCTGCCGCGAGTGAGTGTGGTGTATCTTATATACATTTATGGGGTAACTGCATATGGACTTCTCATCCAGTTAGTTCTCTAATTATTCTGGCGTCACCAGCCTGCTGACTGACCTCACTAAAAAGGAAGCACCAGATCTGGTCCAGTGGATGGAACCGTGTCAGCAGGCTTTCACCCAGGTTAAGACTGCTCTGTGTGGCGGACTGTTATTACACTCTCTTTTCTCTCCACTTTTTGCAGAATGACGCATTGGACAGGGGGCTTAAACACGCTGCAGGCCGGATGGTTCCCCTGCCTGAGTCTGGCACTGTGTGGCAAGGAGGGCATGGTTCAGCAACGTCTTCAGCGGGAGAGAGAGGAAGAGGGGTGCGTAAGTAGGTCGAGTGGAAAATAACAAACACCTGTCTTGTTGCAGTGACTGGGGTGAGTTAGGGTTAGGAGACTTCCTCTCAGAAGGGTTTTGAGCGCAGAGTGTGCTCATTTGATTTTGTTTACTTTATTTTACATTATTTTGGTAGAGAAATAAAAAAGTCACAAGTCTCAGTCTTCTTCCTTCCCTGAACGTTAAGCTTCATTACAGGCTGTATTGTGTTTTAGGGTTAAAGGAAATGAATAATGTCCTTGCAAAAAAATCCAGTACCTTTTCTGGTTTTCTACTGATTATAAAGCATCCAATCATTTATGTTTTACACAGAGATTTGAGATTTTTACTGTGTCACCTTGTGAGGATAGTGGTCACATATGGATTATTTCATCCCTGTAACTAACTTCTATGTGGTTAAACTGATACTGTAACAATCATCCCTAGGTTCCCCTACTACTCATTCCCTTCTATATATACATTCTTATTGCATTTATTAGCTTTTGTTAATATTAATGAAAATGTTCATGTTAGTTGACAGTACATTAACGAATGTTAACAGATACTTTTGATCCTAACCCCCTAGTGCTGTTTATGAGGCTATCAAATATTACTTTCTCTTTTGTCCTCTATGAAATTAACAAAAAAAAGAACAAAAAATAAGATTAACATTAACTAAAATAAAAAATGCTGTGGAAGTATTGTTCATTGTTAGTTAAGGTTAAATAATGTAGGTAACAAATGAAACCTTACTATAAAGTGTTACTGAAAATCATTTTCTTTTCTAAGTTCAAACCTGCTGTTCTACAGCAATCAGTGTCAGTCCTGACCTTTGCACGAACATACAGCATTGTGTTTCTAAATGTAATATAGAAAGATGAAGCTGTAATTGGATATTTGCTCTGTGTTGACCAGTAATTCCTAAAATGATCTCTGCCTCAGAACAATATACCTCATTGTCTGAAGACAATGTGCAAAAATCAGACTTTCATTGTTTTGAGGTATTTTTTCCCTCCTCATATTTCCACTCTGATTCTCGTCTGGCTGTGTCAGACAGACTTCATCATGTTACCCTTAATAAACCGAAGTCACCGCCATCTCTCACTTTTTAGCTGTGCAATAGAGGTGACTCATCCACTGCTTTGCTCTCTACAGATAAGAACACTTGCCTTTTCGATCATGATTTTGACTAAAAGGGAAAACAAGCTCAAAAACAACCTAATGTCTTTAAGCTTTCACTACAGCGTGATACATAGACCAAAAGAGTGGACTAACAGAATAGATTTAATTATTTACCATGATTAAAGAAGAAAAGGACAAGAGAAAAGCCCTTCTTTCTGTCCAGACATAATATATCCTATTGAGTAAGCTCAACACTGGACATGTTGTATAAAAGATGCTAATCACTGAGATATTTCTATACATTTGATGGTAAATTGAGACATTATCTGTGGTCATTTATGAAACATCTGTGTGTGCATAAAAGGAAAGAACAGCTGGCACTGCTAATGATCTTCAAATCTTTCTTCAAGCAGCTTGAAACCGCTGATACACACACAAAAACCTACAGGGTAAAGATCTTTGTTTAGATCTTAATATTTCCTGACACTCAGCAGTAGACAAAAAGTTTCCTGTTTGAGCAAGAGTGCATTAGTGTTTACTGTATGTATGTATGTGTGTACAGGTTTATATTACATTGTAGGGACAAGCTAGTGGTTCCAATGAGGGAAAGGGATTCATAAACATATTAAATGGTGTTTTTTTATTTTATTTAAAAATGCAGAATGTTTTCTGTGATGGAGAAGTTTATGGGTAGGGGTAGAGCAGGGGTATAGAATATACAGTTTGTACAGTAGAAAAATCATTACGCTTATGGAGAGTTCCTAGAATAAAGAGAAAGATAGTGACACTGAGTTTGTGTGTGTGTAGAGACTGGACCGAACAGACATGTGCAGTTATTTTTTATGGTAAATAAGTCTTTAAAAAACCCTCACCAACCAGAAAGGTAAAACTCCCCAAAGTAATAAAACCAAGCCTCTGGATTCAGTGGGTTTTTACGACCAAAATGAATGTACATTGTAACATCATTACCACAGGAGATGACCTTTTCTTCACATTAATTCATAAGTAATCCTTACTGTGAATGAACATGCATCTTTCCAGGACATTGAGTATTTTATTACTTTTTTGTATATTTATGTATACTGTTTTAAGTCTGCATTAGAATAGAATTATTAGAAAATGTACCCTTTTTCTCACTCTGTTCTCTTACTCTTTCTTACATAATCACGTGAGACATGCACAATCATGCATCCCGTTTCCCTATGGGGTCAAACAATCTTTAATAGTTGTACATATACGAGCTTCATGCAAGTTGATTCTGATCTGCTTATCCATCAATGTCAATTTAACGATTTTGATCATAGCTACATGCTAAGAAAGTTATTTTTCTGTGACCACAAAAATCTTCTTCCTGAAGAATTATGAGACGATCAATACAGTGTTTGCTGGACGAATAGCTTTACTGATTATCATATTAATTCAACTAAATCAAGTTAATTTAATTAATTGATACGAATAGTTCTAATATGATATATAATAATTAATTATTTATATTTCCCTTGAGCTAATTTTGCTGTGTGCGTGCGTGCGTGCGTGCGTGTGTGCGTGCGTGTGTGTGTGTGTGTGTGTGTGAGACACTCCCCTAATACACCTCACACTGAGCCGAGCGTTATCACTGTTACACAAAATGACTTCAAAAACATGAGGCATAACATTCTGCCAAGTTCCAACATTAGAATGCAGTTCCAACTGCAAACAGACAGAACTGGAGATTTGAGTTCAGTGTTTGATGATCAACAATTGCTGCTGCAAGACATGTACACTTGCACTCAAACAACATGAAGAATATTTCAACATGACTCTAGTCAGATTGTTTTATATTTTAATAAATCTTGAGAAATGCCAACTTTGAATCATAACTGTTTCAAAATATTCTAGACGCTTTTATTACATTTTGTTTTTACCTCACTTTGTTGTCTATAAGAGTTCATAACATGAAAAATGGACCTAGATCGTTCAAGGGAAGATATGCTGTATAAATCGAGACAGTGTTTGTGTAATGTAACTTCAAGGGCGGTATAATTTCGATTGTAAATATATCAAATCACTCTGGATTCAATATACATATCACAGCACCACAGTGCACAGCTTTAAACTGGATTCATAGTTGCGCATGAGATTTGCATCATCCCTTCTGCAAATTGTAACCAAACTGACCAAGACTAGAATTAACCTGCGGCAGTGGCCAAAGGTTTTGAGAATGACAAAAATATTAATTTTCACAAAGTCTGCAGCTTTAGTTTTTATTGTAGCCAGTGAGGTTGTAATTGGGGTGAGGTGTGGCCAGGCAGGTATTTAAGCAGGCATCTGAAAGGATGCCTAGAGATGGGGCCTGATCCTTTGGTGGGAAGTGTGTTGGTGTGACACTTCCCTTGGATGTTTGTACATGTTGCCTGGCCGCGTTGAAGGCTGATGCTACACCCATTCTCCTTGTGATTTAGTGAGATGGTGCGGATTAAACGGTAATTGTGCAGGTTTTATAGTGTTTGTGTTTTTTAGCATTTTAATGAAATTAAAGTATTGTAGTTATTTGTGTTGATTGTGTTTTTGTTTTTCTATTATGTTTAGTTGATTGCTGTTCCTCTTATGTTTGTTTAATTTTCTCAGCTAGCCAGTGCCCATGTTGGTTGACAGTGCAGGTTGATGGTAAAGTGTGAGGGTGACTGGCTAGCGGAGTGTTTTTTTATGTATTTTTTTGTTTGTTTAACACTTCCCAGCCTCGTTTTGTCTGCCAACCTTTCTTTTCTCTACACATTGTACTTTAAGTTATACAAGCTATTCCATTGTATGAGGTGTATTTGCAGTGGGATTTCTTCCTTTTTTTGGTTTGGTATAATACCTTTTGTGTGTGATTTTGATTTTGGGAGTATTCATGTAGTTTATTCTTTATTTTTGGATTGTTTTGTGTACTTAAGTTGAGTTTGTGTTTTGGTTTAAAGGGTTGGCTGACTGATTACATCTTTCGAGGGTAAAGGAATGTTTTGTTACTATTTGTTTTAAAAAGCTTATTCTATTGATTTTGTATTAATAAATAATCTTTTTCTGTATTAGAATTGTTTTTCTTTCGAGTATATTATATTGAGTTTTTTTTTTTGTGGTCACCCTTGCCAGAGACAAGCAAGTGGCTAGTTACATTATGATGGTAATTTGCATATACCAGCGAACATTTAAATAAACTTTAAATATAAAAATAAAGTAACAGAGGCAGTCCCTCATGGATGACAGCCGCCCACGCAAACACAAAATACAATGTAAAGTCCTGGCCAGGTCCTCTCATGTCCTTCACTGGCTCATTATCATTATCACTCACGCCACCATCCTCACGCCATCCTCACGGCCCTCGGCCCGTCGACCCTCGACCAGCTGACATCAGATCAGTGATTCTTTCATTAACACAGGTGAGAGTGCTGACAGCTGGAGATCACTCTGTCATGTGGATTGAGTTAGAATAACAGACTCTGTACAAAGGTATTCTGCAAAAGGTACCCCTGTACTGTACTGAGGACTGGGGTAAAGTCATTTGCTCTGATGAATCCCCTTTCTGATTGTTTGGGGTATCTGGAAAAAAGCTTGTCTGGAGAAGAAAAAGTGAGCGCTATCATCAGTCCTGTGTCATGCCAGCAGTAAAGCATATTTTAAACAATTTTGCCTTAGATCACAGCCACGAATAAAGAATGGTACAAAAACATCCTTCAAGAGCAACTTCTCCCAACCATCCAAGAACAGTTTGGTGATGAACACGCATTTTCCAGCATGATGGAGCACCTAATCATAAGGCAAAGGTGATAACTAAATAGCTCGAGGAACACAATATTGAAATTTTGCATCTATAGCCAGGAAACCACCCAGACCTGAATCCCAATTGAGAACTTGTTGTCAATCCTCAAGATGGGGGTTGAAAAACAAAACCCCAAAAAAATCTGACAAACTCCAAGCATCCATAATGTAAGAATGGGCTGCCATCAGTCAGGATGTGGCACAGACGTTGATTGGCAAAGTGCCAGTGTGAATTGCAGAGTTCTTGGGAAAAAAGGGTCAACACTGTAAATATTGACTCTTTGCATTAATGTAATGCTTGTATTAATATTTCAGTAAACCATCTGAAAAAAGATCTAAAAACTTCAGACTTCAGTCATTCTCAAAACCTTTAACAATGGCTAATCACTATCATTTTTCATGATTTTGAAAGGAGTCAACAGTAATATTGTAAAATATTGTTAAAACAAAAATGGTTTTCTATTGTAATATATACAAAAAATGATTCCTCTGATGGCAAAGCTGCATTTTCAACATTGTTTCTCCATTCTTAAGTGGCAAATGATCTTTCAATGTGGAAAACAGTTCTGATGCTTAATGGATTTTGTGTAGACAAGAATACTTTTTTTTCCAGGATTCACTGATGAACAGAAAGCATTTATTTTATCATTGTTATTTTATTTGATAACAACATTGCTGTCCCTTTTGTTCAATTTATTGTATCCTTGCTAAAGAAAAGTATTAATTTGCTTAAAATACTAAACTTTGGTATTCAAAGCATGTTTTTGTGTAATGCGAGAGAGAAAGCAGAAATGGTCATTTCTTCCATATTCTTTGACGGTTTGTCATGGAGTGGGCAGATTCTCCTTTGTCACATCAGGGGGAGAGAAAAATCTGACATATTGTATGGTCATGTGAACAGAGCCATAGATACTCTCAGCGGTAAAAAAAAAAAAAAAAAAAAAACACACACCTTTGTACAAATCTGACTGGAAAATCCATTTTTCTAAACCATTTTCTCCAGCTGCCTCATACCAGCTTTTATCATCTGAAGTTAAAACAATTATTTGTCTGTGTCAACTTGTAAAGTCTATATTTGAGGACAAGATTAGTGACAGGGATAAAAAGCACTAGGTTAATCAGTCCTTGTCATTTCTTTAGGATCAATATGCCCTTGCCATGCTCATGCAATGTAAATATTCATTAAGTGCAATCTTCATCCAAACATTTTTGCTTCATGAATCATCCAATGGTAAACCATTATGTGGTCTATTGATCCCAAGATATAAATATTGAGACAATATCTTTACATAGGAGTTATGACTGTGGCTGTAAATACAAGTCCAGATGAGTTTAGTGTCAAGTGTTTAACTCATCGTATAGCTTTTGGTATGACGGCATCACAGTCTCCAAGAACTTAAGATGAAAGTTCCTGAAGACATCTGTAGACTTCAGTCTTGTGGTGGAGTCTGGAAATCCAGATGAGGGATGGGAACATTCACACAAAGTTAATTTCCCACCAACAGAACCAGATCAAGTATATCAGCAGGGATAGCCTGACCTGTGAAATTAATTATGCTCAGAATGTAAAGCAAAAAGAAAATGCAGAGGTTCAAGATTATGTTGACCTATTCTTTGTATCACACCCAGTAGTTGTGAAAAATGTATAGACATTTGAACGCGTTATTGAGTTTTTATTTACTTTAAATGTTCTTATTATAGGAATTATCATTCTGCTTGAGCAGTCGTGACAGACGGTTATAAATTTCCAGATGTTCCTATATTGCTTGCCGACCATGGTAACAGCGCACATCCTGGTAACTGCAGCTGCGTTACCTACATGTCTTTAGTATCACTCCGTGGAGTCTCGCACATTCAAACGCAACATGCGCCTCAGTTATAGATTGTAGTGAAAATGACCATAAACTAAAACCATAAAACATTTTTTCTTTCCTTGAATGAAACAACATTAAATGATATTAAAAAAATACAAAGAATATAAACTTATTTTTTCAGCTAATTTAATAATAAAAAATTAATCTGAAATAAAAACACAAACATTAGACTTCTTTTCTAAACTTATAAAAATGACTAAACATAATTACTAAAAACTTTAAATGGAAAATCTAAAACTAAAAACTTATTCAAAATATGAATAAAAAACTTTATCAAACATATTTAGGCTAAATAACACTGCTCTGATAGAGAACTTTTAGGATATTGCATATTGCTGTTTTTACTTTTTTTATTATTCAATTTATAATTGTCACAGCGCTGATCATCTGTGACTCTTATTTTGTCTTTTGGAAGTCACATGTTCTGTTGTTCTAGTTCTTTCTGTCACTCATGTTCACTAATCATCACAGGTGTTTGTCTTTTGTTCATCATATTTAGTTCTCCTTCACTAGTCAGTTGTCGGTTGTTGTTTGTGTTGAACACATGTAGTTTGCACCACTGTTACGCCACTCTTGCCTTTATTAAAAGTTCCTTTGGATCTCGTCGTCGCCCTTTGCCTACCCGTGACAATAATATACAGCTAAAGTATAAAATCTGCTTATGTAAATTCATATAGTTCATATCTATTTATGTATTTGGTTAGAGTCTGTGTAACAAGTGGGATAATGTTCTTTAGAATTAAGCTTAGAACTTTACAGAATGATGGAAAAACCACAAGATAACAATATTCTCCCATCTGTTTCTAACCAAGCCCCCAGCCTTCACATATTTTAATGTTTTTACAATTACTTTTTTATTACAAAACTAAATGAGTCTCCATGTAAAGTATTATAATCATCATGGTAATTATACTTACTAATTATTTTATAATTGAGTATTTTGCTTAGGGAAGTAACAAAGGCTATAAGATTCAGCACCAGGACGGACAGAAACACACATCGTGAGCAGGTGAGAAGTCCTTAGAGAGTCTGTCACTGCTAATAGCACATTTACGAGAGACAGAATTGGGGGAGCAGACATGCCTCCAGGCTCCAGTTCATCTATGTGATCAAAGATACCATAAAAGTAGCTCATCATTCACATCTAGAACAAATAATGAAGACAAGTCTTTAACATGTAGTCCTTTAGTCTAACACATTTTTTTAACATGAACAAGATTAGATTTGCATCACAGTTAATTCTGCAGAAGTGTATTATATGTCATTTGAAAGCGAGAGCAAGAGGAATACAGGGTGCAAAGACCCCACACATTTATACACAACACGTATTTCATTTAATAGGCTACATGCTGAAGTGAAGAAGGGGATCAACACTTCATTTGCACTCCAGCTGCATTATGGGAACTTTGGTGGACTAAAGACAGTGATGTTGTCGAATGAGTCAGAGATTGCCATAGAGAGCTGGTCACCCTGTTGTGATTCACAGAGCCATTATGTGCCTCTTAAGGTATGTGTAAGTGTGTGTGTGAGTGTCTTTGTGTGTGTGTGTCCTGCAGATCCTTAGGAGTAGAAAAACATGTACAGCCAGTTAATCTTGTACTTTTGGGTTTTAAAATATGTGATATGATAATTTTTTGTTGTTGTATTTATTCATATTTAAGATTTGTTTTAATGGGTTTGTAGTAATAACTGTTAGAAAATAAACATTTTGTCAAGTTTACCATCACAAAATCTAACAGTGGAACAAAACAAAATACATTTACTCTACCATTCAAAAGTTTAGGGAAGGTAAGATTTTTTTTATGTTTTTGAAGTCTTATGTGCTGCATTAGAAATACAATACAGTTAAAACAGCTACTGATTTCTATTAAAAATATTTTCAAAATGTTAATTATTCCAGTGAAGGCACTTTCAGTGTCACATGATAATTAACAATTATCAATATTGTGCTCCAACAGCATTGACCTCAAATATTTGTAACATTGTAAATGTGTTTACTGTCCCTTTTGATTAATTTAATGTGGCATTGTAGAATAATTTCTATTAATAATCTATTCTATTAATAATTGCTATTAATTTTCATGAAACAGTTTTTGAATGGAAGTGTATACAACACATTTGTATACAAGACTCTTTGAAAATAGGTCTTAATTCCTAATGGTCATTTTGGTTCAAAGGCAAATTGAACTTAAATAAACTTTAAATAAGTAAATACAGCTTTTTGCCTTTCAACATATTGCACACTGAGACGTTCTGTTGGAATTAGTCAGTCTTGAGCACAGAATAACTAGTACTGCAAACTGTTACATTACAACAGACTGAATTTAAAGCAGTTCTTCCCCCCTGGATAAATAAGGGTGAGATTTATCCTTCAGTGTCTCATTAGAGTTGTGAGAAGATGTCGCTGACCCATCAACCAAGTGTCACAGACATGCCTTTCATAATCGTGCGATTTGAACACATTATTTTTTGAGTTTAGGCTGCTTTCCAGTAAACAGTAATTAAATGACTAAATGGACGAAGAGCAGAAAGAAAAACAGAGAATGAAAGGAGTCTCTGCATGATGTAAGTAGCTTGTGTGTTTGTATTTTAAGGGTAGTAAATGTTGAATGTGAGTGTGATGTGAAAATGGTCAGCATTGTTTATGGTTTGTTGAATTATTTTGCACAAATATTTTTAGAACATTAAAATTGAGTAAGGTTTATAGAAAAGAGCTGCTTCAGCGCTCTGTTTGTAAAATCTGTGAGCTGAAGCAACACAGATGAACAGTTCAACTGTCTGTTATAGTTCACCTTTGAGAGCCTTAATCATTCTTTCCTCCAGCTCTCCTTTCGTCCTTCCCTATTTACCCCACTTCTTGCCGAGAGCACAGACAGGAGAAAGAGCTAAAGAAGAAAGATGCACAGTGGGAAGGATTTGTTCCCTTCCCTTTGTGAAGGTAAATTGAGGGAAAATAAAAAAAAATATTGTGATTCACTAGCAATTCATTCTTAATTAGAAGCAGGGAAATCTCTAAAATGTCACGTTTGCTCACCTATTGGTACACCTAACATTAGTAGCTGCACATTAACATAGTGTTTCAAATAGTCATGCATTGACTCACCATATTAATGCTGATCACAAACTATAAATAGACTTTGAATTTACCCCGTATGGGCTTTTATACCGTCTCTGAACTAAACATCTGAAAAGATAAATGCTGACACTTTTCTAAAATCTCTGAATCTGCCATTGATTAATCGCTTTCGGTGGATATGAACAATTATTTTATTTTTTTATAAATTGTCATGGATGATTTTGAGCCAATTCTACATTTATTTGGACTAATGTCAGTAATTTGTACATATTATATAAATAATAAACAGTTAAATCAAATGTGATTGGTATCTTATGGTAACATAAGATATGGGTGTTCAGTTGGATGTCAGGTGAATAAATTCATGCTTTATAAAATCATTTAAGATGCTGTGTTGCCCAGTTAGTGTTGAAGCGCCATCTGGTGGCCAGTATTAAACCACTTGAACTTACACCTGGCTGGGCCCGACCAGAAATACTGTATATAAATTCATAAAATGTATTGAGGACAAAGTAAGAATTCAGTGCTCATAAACGGTGTCAAACAGTCAAAAAAAATGTCAAACTGCTTTTAGAGTAACTAATTCCGAAGTTTAAAACCACTTTTTAAAAGTGCGATCACCATAGGCATGACAAATTGATAAGGCATCTTCCGTGCCCAGTGTTCCATAATCACAAGATATCTACAATATTCAGCATTCAAATAATTGAAATATTGGTGGTTGGATTTTGAATGCTCAGTTTCAATAGATTTGTTTTTATATCAAGACATGATGTTTAAACTAAATAGATCCACAAAGGCTGAAAAAATATCATAATTTTAATGGTTTTCATATGCAGTTTTGAACAAACCCTAACTAAAACATTAGAGGAAAACTGTTTTGGCTTTTTTCAAACTATGCAATAAATTTAAGATGTCAAGACTTTGAGCATCGATAACACACAGAGCAGGAACTGCAAGTATTTTCAGAAGTGATTGTGTGTAAATTTATGTATAAATAAACTTAGGGTCATTTAAATCAGACACATTTCTTTATTCCCTTACTTCAGATGCAGAGAGGAAACAAACCCTTTAAAAAGTGCACTGCACTTTTGTATTTGCAAAATAGACAATTGTAAAAACAATACGGTAATCATAATTGTTTTTTAAAAAAAGTTTTATTTACATAGTCTGAAAGTTCAGAGGTATTTACATTGCTATTTATATTCCAACTGTAAACCAGAAATGAACGTGTCGCTAGATTACAAATATGCAAAAAAATGCAAATGATTCTGTCATGCTGCACACAATGAAAATGACACACTGGTGACATTTGAGGTCGGTGGAATGAAATGATGCAAACAAATGACGACTCTAGGCATCTGGAGTATGAAAAAACAAGAAGGTTGGTAAAACAGATCCAGCTGTATGAAGCTTTGCTGAAAAGGTTTAGTTCTCTTCAAGACGTTACATGTTGCCATCCGGATCTTCACAATCACAGAGACGAGATGAACTGATGCAGACGACATACTTTCCTTTCAGGCTGTTCAGGTGGACAAACTCAAGTTACTGCGGACATATCTCTCTCTCACTCAGTCTGAGTCACTGCTGCTGCTTGAGGAATCTGTTGACATGGCCTCAACATCATCTTCATTTTCTTTGTTATGACCAGGAGGCTCCAGGCCAAAATCGTTGCCATGGTGAGGAGGCAGAATCCCCATGGAAACATCAGCGGACTGCCAAGGATACTGTGGGGTTAGTACATCTAAAAGCGAAAGGAGAAATATAGATTAGTAAAAACAAAAGAAGTACACATGGTAAGATTTGTATGACAAAGATGAATCAAACATCTGGACATGCCTGGTAACCTCCCAGCAGCCAATGCATCTCCAGGCAGGTGTCCGTTGACTCCATTGGTGGACATGTTGCTGATGTTACCCAACATTCCACTGCGCATCTCCAGATCAGTGGGGTACGGTCTGCGGGGGTCACCTGCGCGCACACACACACACACACACACACACACACACACACACACACACACGTCATATGAGCTTACAAATACAATCAAACAAAAGCCAATCCTGTTATTAGAATGTTTTAGATTAAATCGAGTCAGGTGAGAATAGTAGGAAAGGAAGGAAGAACACGATGCAGAAGTAGTATGTTTACCTGGAACCCAGTTCAGAGGAGCACACACTGCATTACTGGCACTGATCCTGTGTGCGTACTTGATGATCTCCTCTGAAGAGATACTCCCTAATCAAAGCAAAAAGAACAACGAAAAAAAAGAAATTGATAAACTAAAAAAGTAAATATTTGATACTGTGACGCACAACAAAAATCTACAATTACTTGCATCGACTTCATAAATTCTACTGATATATTCCAGTATATGCGGTACCTAAGTCACATTTTTATAACCAACTGAAATATGTATGCTTGCATTAAAAAGCAATTTATAACAATGTCAAATAGAAACCATTTGAATTTGTGCTGAATAAAACGGGTGGTTTATTTGTATAGCACATTTCCGAAATATTAATAGTTTCAGTTCACTTTAAATAAGTGTCTGGTCGTTTACTTAATAAATGTTTCTTATAATGAAACATAATTTATGTTGCTTTATTCGCACATTTCATTTATGGCCTGTTCTAAATGTCATCTAATGTAATGGATTTGTTGAGGAGTGAGGGGAACTAAAATACATTAGGCCTAAACATTCAGTCCTGTCAATAATCAAAAGCATGTATAAGCAGAAGTCACTCCCCTTGCTGTTATTGTTTACCATGAACTATTAAGACTGAATGGGCAGGTGAACCTGTGAAATATTGAGAATGTTTTGTTTTATTATTACTGAATGAAATAAAATGTGACTTATACACCGATGCCTCTCTCGACAATGCAATTTTGACCCA
Organism: Rhodeus uyekii; assembly: GCA_037043235.1. Taxonomy (NCBI): domain Eukaryota; kingdom Metazoa; phylum Chordata; class Actinopteri; order Cypriniformes; family Acheilognathidae; genus Rhodeus; species Rhodeus uyekii. Next base: position 9,664,707 of record JAWRVZ010000006.1, on the reverse strand, counting down.
ATGCAACTTATTTTGTATAACACAACAATACCTTTTCTGGCCTTTTCAATAGACTTCAGTTTCTCTTTGGCTTGATAGACAGCAGTGGCCTAATGATGAATGGAAAAACAATTATTTCCAGTTTAACAAGCTGATTTATAAATATTGGGTCAAAAACATACATAAGAATATAAAAGAAGTCTTTGTTACAGTGTAAATGCACAAATACTTATTATATTTTTATGTTTAGGGTTAGTTTCTTGTAATTATGTGTACTTTACTGTAATTGCTATTAACACATAAAATGTATAACCAAGATACTTAAAAGTGTTAAAGAATGTGACTTTGAATGGCCAAAGATTTTCCCTCAATTATTTTTTTTTTTTACATATATTTAAAGTTAAAAAACGTGATCAGGTATTTTGATTTGCATAAAAAAATGTGATGCTACTGGAAGAAAATGTGCATTGACTTGTGTCAGTCACCAGTATATGCTCGGCCTCTTTGAGTTGTTTCTGGAGCTGCTGGATATCACTGTCTCTCTTCTCAACTTCCTTCTCCAGCATCTGCATCTCCTGGTGAACTCTGCCCTGCTCCATCGCCGTCTGCATCAGCTCCTGAAACTCTTTATCCCTCTGCACTAACAGCTCCAGGATCTGTTCACAGAATCATCAGCGTACAATCACTGCATGCCTTTCACCACCTTCTAACAGTCAATCATATGTTTCAATTCATCATCATTTTAATACTGACTACTGCTTTAGCAAATGTAATCTCCGTTACTTTACAGTATGTAACTGCATGACTTTTCAGGATTTTTTTCTGCGTAGTCCCAGATATATTTCTTCTTCAACATAATTTTAAAGCCTGTAAATATCAGTGAATTTGTCTGTATCTGTGTGTGTATGTCTCTCTCTCTCTGTCTGTTTGTATATCTTTCTCCCTCTCTGTGTGTGTATATATATATATATATATATTTCTCTCTTTGTGTATATCTCTCTGTGAGCGTGTCTGTATTGCTCTTTCTATGTGTGTGTGTATCTCTCTCTCTCTCTCTCTCTCTCTCTCTCTCTCTGTATGTGCGTGTCTGTATCTTTCTCTCTCCCAGTGTGTGTGTGTGTGTGTGTGTGTGTGTGTGTGTGTGTGTGTGTGTGTGTGTGTGTGTGTGTGTGTGTGTGTGTGTGTGTGTGTGTGTGTGTGTGTGTCCAACCTGTGTGTCCTCTCCAGGCTGGGGAAGTTTCTGTGTCCTGGACAGTGCTAGCATCTCTATCAGCTCTCTGCAACACAAACAAGCAAATAAAAGAACGAAAGAGAACCTGTGTGAACAGTAATATTGTATAATTACTGGACAAGCGAGAATATGTCTTTATTCAACAATTAGTAACTAATCCAGGAACTGTTTACAGAAATCACTGGAAATCTCATAAATGGACAAGTAGTTTACTGTCATAGAGCTTTGTGACAGCTAAAAAGAGCACAAAAAATGGTTATTCTTCATCCAAATTTGCAAAACACATGACGACAAACCTGGATAAAACTTCAATATCATCTAGAGTGGATAAAAGCTTTTCTTTCGTGGGCTTCTCTGCCGCCGCCGCCGCCATGATTGTTCCTCCTCACTTGCGCATGCGTGAGAAATGAAAAACAAACGCAAGCGGCAGACAGTGACGCCTGTTGGCAGAAGGACCGAAATTTACAGTCGTCGTTAATAAAATATATTCTGTAGAGTTCAGAAGAACGGTACTTGTAATGTGCAGTTCTTCAATCCACAAATATCATCTAAACCTGATTATAAATTTGATCTATATCTGTAATTTATAGATGGCGTTGTTATTTGGTACTTGTCACGTTTCTCAGCGCCGTTGACGATTATCCAACCATAATAGTTTTTGATAACGCGATAATAATTTTGAGAATATTTACATACATACTGAAGGAAAATATAGTTTAAAATGTTAGAGATTGTGTTGAAGTGTTTATTTCTAATGATATTTTAAAATGTTCCAAATTGTATTGACATGTTCTTTTCTGTACTAACATAAAGTTACTGTTCTGTAGCAAATCTTTTCTGTCTAAAACAAAGGACAATGCACTCGGTGAAAAGTCCAAGGCTGTAACTGTTGAGGCTATCTGTTTACCAGAAAAGTTACAGAAAGAAAGGGAAGAGGCAAGTGGGTTCTTGCATTCTTATGTGCAGATTGCTGATTGTTATGAAGTAACCAAGAAATCTACCTGACAACAGTCACTGTATGGAGAGGTGGACTCGAGGGAGGAACTGAAAGTCAAGAATATATAAACTGTTTGCATATGCTTGTAATACATTCTGGACTGCCCCGATGTCAGCTTTTGGCAATGTAGTCCAGTAATCCTGAGCTCAGAGCTCTTTTGATTCTCTATTAAATTGATTTCATTTATTTACGAGTAGCGTCTTTCTTTGACATGGCAAATTAACGGACTGGGGGGGAAAGAATCATTTCCAACAATACATATTATTATTATTAGCTACTATTATTCAGTTGTATCTTATGTTGGTTCTCGATCTTTCTGATAAGGGCTCACACTGGGATTGTGTATGTTTCATCTCCATAAATGTAAAGTCACTGATTCTAAGCCCAACCTTAGTCCTTTATGTCGATTTAAAGTCATTCTATGACTCTCTTTGTTCGTCATTTAGCAAGAAAGCTGTTAAAACGACTATGTTGCTTTCTTTTTAAATGGTTTCGTTATAAGAATTATTTCCTGAAAATTAGCATTTTTTATGACAATTACTTTTCACAGTAGACTCTCTCTGTTCTTTCTATCTTGTTAGAAAATGTACTTTATTACCTCGCTCATCCTGTCTTTTTAAGTGTCTTTTTAAATATGTGAATCCCCTGTGATCTTTGTTGAAAATGAAAAGAAACAACAGAGATTACGAGTCACTTCCGGCCGTTATTTCAAAGCTTGTTTGGTCTTATTTACATCATTCTAAGTTGTGAGGCCCCCTTAGAAGTGTGCTGAGGGGTCTTCTAGTGGCTTCCCACTGGATTGGAAGGTTTTTGTGAATCAGGTCACCTAGCTTCCATGCACACATCATTCTACAACAAACTCTGCCTTTTCTATTCCACATTTACAAAGAACTATAAGTACTATTAGTCTTCTAGTATTAGTTGGTGTCGTGTTCGCAGGTGTTGTAGCTGATCTTCTAATAGTTGTCACTAGAGGCAGTGAGAGCCTCTGTTGTGATCTGTCATGTGCGTCACACACAAACATTGCAGCTGATCAGGAAACTAAACGCTTTCATTTCTCTCGCACTTCTCTCTCGCTCTCACGCTCTCACGGAAATATCTAATAATAGAGACTTTTCAAAATGGTTAAAGTTTCTTTTAACCAGGCTCTCGCCCTAAAGGATCCAAAGAAGGAAAGTCTCATTCCTGATGTGCAGGTACTGTAGTTATTAAAACAAATCTTGTTCACTTCTATTAAATTACGTAACCGAATTTTTGGAATATTACTGCCAGTGTCGTGTCTTAATTCGTTATTTTAATCAAAAAGTCTAGTTATGAGTGCATGTTGCTCTTGCATGATCTTGAACAGAAGTATAGTGAGTATCTCAAATGCAGAAGTAAGTGTGTGTCTCTTTGTTCAACAGACTTTCAACCTTTCTGTGGAAGTTTTGTAAAATGGCTGTCGGCCGAAAAGCTTATCAAAGACTGATATTTACTTAGTCACATCTGTGTACCCTGGCAAAAATGATTGCAGTAGTGTATATATATATATATATATATATATATATATATATATATATATATATAATATGGCCCATGTTAAACATTAATGCTTTCAAATATGACAATTTATTTTAAATAAATGAGTAAATATAAAATGATATTGTATTATAAAATATAAATTATAAAATGGCTGTGAGCCAAAAAGCTTAACTAAGACTGATAATCACTTAGTCATATCTGTATACCCTGGCAAAAATGACTGCAGTAGTATATTATTTTTTATATATTATATTGTTATATATATATTATGTTAGTTTAGTGCTTTCAAATATGACAATTTATTTTAAATAACTAAATAAATAATAACTTAATATTCATATAAATAACCATTAATAAATAACCAAATATTCCAAAAGGGGATTTATATATGATTTAGTTTGAATAACATTTCATAATCTAAAGAAGAACCTATTTATAAATAATCTTTTGCGATGATTCCTTGACATTCATGGAACCATCAATATGTATAAAGAACCTTTATTTTTGTCATCATGGCTCAAAGTTATCAAATATATGCAACACTCAAGTGTGGTATTCGTTGGTTCAACTTTATTTCTTGTGTTTATGATTAGAGAGAGAAGGAAGGAATATGTGTTTTGTGTTTTGCCCTAATCGGTAATGACACTGAAAATAATCTTCAAGTTTCTCTATGTGTTTTGTGAGTTGAATTTTGTCCGAATGGGATTCTTCCAGGCATGGTTTAGCTGTGTTTTTCACAGCACACATTAGACAGTTAACTTTTCATGGGTTGTGAAAGACAGACATGTGGAGGCATGTTTGATTTGTGCACTCTCAAACATGTTAATGATTGTGTAATGCATACGGAACTGCAAGCCAGAAATACAAAAAAAAAAAAATTGCAAAAGCAATGTAGAACAATTTGATCTGATTTCTCTGTAAGAAACGCCTGAAGCCAAATTTTGTAGAAGCTTTAAAAAGACTCTAAATCCTGGTCAAGGTCATCCAACGTCCACCTCCATCTGTGCGGATACATCAATGAGAGAGTATGCAAAAAAATCTAAAAACTGCTTCTGCTTTTCCACTGCAAGATATTGAATGAGGATAAACTGTTTTGATTAAATGAGTAGAGCACAATGAAACCATTCATTGGAGCCGTATCTCACTCCTGCATTATACATGTTGCCTGTGTCTCTCTTTTATTGTTTTGATAGTCGCTTGAATTCCCCTTCTGCAATTCAAATAGAAACCACTTGATTAACTTTCGCTTTTGATTCACGTGTGAGCTTTTGTCTGCTCTATAAGATGAAATGTTGCTGATTACTCCTCTTTGCGACTTTTTGTTTTTAACACATTTGACTGTTTTTAACACATTTTAACTTTATCCAGAATAGAGAAGCAAATAGATTCTCACTTCTTTCTTTCTTTTTCTGTTTTTATCATAACTGTCATTAGTCGTCCTTTCTGTCTAAATTGTCTCTACATAGAGTTTTCTAGGGTTCATTAGCGGTGATATCTCAAGGCACATGATATCGGATGATGTCTGAACTGAAGGTTTACGGTACTGGAAGGTCAGGCACTGTTGTTGCCTTTTGCTGTGTAAGGATTTAAAAAAAGAAAAAAAAGAAAGGAAAATGAACCTCCATCAAATAATATTAATTAATTCACATTTGGTCCTTTAGTTTTTTGGTCCTTACAAAAATCATTCTTTTTGGCTTTAATTCTCTTGTTGACCTGTTCTTGTGGTTTTATTTTGCTCACCAAGGCTGCATTTATTTGGATTTATCAAAAATACAGTAAAACAGTGATATTATGGAATATTATGAATAATTTTTTTTTATTTCTATATATTTTAATGTAATTTTTTCCAATGATGTCAAAGCTGAATTTTCAGCATTACCTTCGGTGTCACATGATACTTCTAATTTGATGATTAATTTGATCACATCTAATATGATGATTATCATCATATCTAATATGATGATTTTCTGCTAAAAACAATTAAAACAAATTCAGGATTTTTCGGTAAATAGAAGGTTCAAGAGAACAGCTTTTATATTTAAACCTAAGTCTTTTGTAACATTATACAGTAATACCTCGGTTTACAAGCGACTTGGTATACAAGCAAATCGGTGTACGAGCATGGAGGGTCGAATCGGTGTACGAGCATTGTATCGGTGTACGAGAAAAAATTTCCCTCACCCATGCGCAGTTTTGTGTGGAAAAAGTCCTAACGCTCAGCATCCTTGTGCGCATTTTTACAGGAAATATCCTAATGACAGCCTCTGATAACACAGTCAGGAGGTTCCAACCCCTTTATAACCCCTTATCTCATTCATTCTCTCAGCATTGCTTGGTTTGGCTGCATCATTCACCACAGTGATACTTTTATAAGTGATTTACAGAAGTTTTTACCTCATATTCTAAGCATTAATTAATTGTGATCGCTATTGTTCATGTAGTGAAATATACACGTACAGTACCTCTAAGCAGTAACTGTCACGGTTCATGAATTCAGTGTCTCCTAGTTCTGCCTGAGTGTGTATGTGTGTGTGGTCACTGAACACCTGATTCTCATATCATCTGCCTATCCCCCCTCTTTCGCGGCTCCCTCGCATTCGTTCGTTCGCGGCTCCCGCGAATTCGTTCGCGGCTCCTGCGAATTCGTTCGTTCACGGCTTCCGCAAATTCGTTCTATGAGATCTTAATGGTTTTAACTGCAATTAATAGGGTAAAATTAGTTATTATTAAAATATTTAAAATGGGCATTTTTGGTCATGTGGAACGTATTAATTGATTTTTATTTAATTTTGTTTCGGTGTACGAGCATTTTGGTTTACGAGCTTGCTCTTGGAACGAATTAAACTCGTAAACCCAGGTATTACTGTAAATGTTTTACTGTCACTGCTGACCAATCTAATACATTATTTCTGAATTATTGCATTACATTATTTCTGAATAAGTATTGATTTCTTCTAAAACAAATGGTAGTTTTGACGTGTGTGTATCTACAATTATTAAAGCCCCCCTGTGGTGAAAATAAAGTTTTTAATGTTGTTTATTTGTCTATGTGGTTTTTAATATGCTTTAAGACAAACCACGTGCAAATTCAAGTCAGCATCATTGCTGAATATTTTCTCCTTAAAACTTCTGTGAAAAAAAGACTGAAAACCATGATCTCCTTGAAGCGGAGGAATCTCAAGAGAAGACAGCCCAGGTTATCCTGGCATATTTTTCTGTTGACATGAAAAGTCAGGTACATTTAGCAATATAGCGAGTGATGTTATGATGAACTACATGCCTTTCTCCACTGACATTCTGAGTTTTTCAAAGCGTTTCTAAGGATTCTGATTTTTAGAAGGCAGATCTCTGACTCTGAGATGGCGAATGGGAACATGGTTTGTGTAATATTAGCAACACGTTATTAACGTAACGTAGTCAAGCAAAAGGCTAATAATATTAATTACCATTATGTGTTTATAAAACGTGATACATCGACTGATACGAGCCTGTAACTAAAATTCACTCTTCCACTGCATTTTCTGAATCAGTTTCTGGTTAAGACTTACATGGCTGAATTATACCAGTATTTACCTCTTGCTACTGTGCAGCGTTTACTACAGTAAAGTTGACCGAGAGGATCTTGTTTGAGTGAGAGGAGGAGCGGCTAATTTGCATATTCATGAAATCTTCGTACTAAATGAAGCAAGGTTGTAGAGTTGGATTCAAGCTATCTCAAGGCATGAGGGGGGTTTTTTCATAGGAAAAAAACTTTTAAATATGTATTCAACAATGTGTTTTAAGGAATAAAATGATTCTAAATGTTTCTCTGTGTGATTTCTCCTGTAGGATCCTGAAGCTGTGGTGCCGGTGCGTCACCAGAGTAAGGTGTGGTGCTGGTGCTTCTGTCTGGGATTGGCCCTCGTGCTCTCTGGCTTAGTAGTTGGAGGAGCCTTCCTGTACAAGTACTATACGTACGAGGTGAGATAATTAATGTAACCATGGTGAAATCAAAAACGAACCATAACCTCTTGCGTCACTGTTTATCTTAATTTTTATTAGTTTCTATATTAATGTCATAATCAGTCTAAGCCTGGTTCTTAATTGATAAAAGTATTTCAAGATACAACCCAGACTATAGCAGTGAGAAGAGAAACATGTTTGTGCGGCAATGCAAGCAATGCATTTTACATTGCATGGTGGCAACAAGTCACAAATTTTAACACAGGAAAAGACACTTCTTCATAAAGAACGTTTTTTTTTTTCTTTTCAAAACAAGAATGCTTCAGACAGCAGGACATAGACATAGATCCTGTAAGTTCAATCTTGCTGTTTTTCCCTAAGAAACCTGATAATGTGAGCTTTTTCGAAGACGATGAGATGGAGTTCAACAAAGTACCAGTGCCCGAGTTCAGAGACAGCGATCAAGCTGGCGACATGGATGACTTCAACATGGTGCAAAAATACGCAAACACAGTGTTGAACCATAACCACCACACACATACCAGCAGTAGTGTCTTCTATGTTATTTATTTAGTCTTAGTGTGTCAAATGTAAATTGTTTTGTCAACCTTATCCGATTTTTGTTTAATCAAATTTTAATCAGTTAAATGTCTGGGAATTTTAGTCTAGTTTTAGCCACTGAAAACTTGAAAGTATTGAACTGCATAATGGTTCATTTGATCATCACAATTATGTTGCATAAAATATGTTGCCATTTTAGAAATGCACTTTTCTTACATTTCATCAGAATCTTTGCACTGTCATCCTATAAGCACAAACTATGGTTTATGGTTTAAACATGGTTTATTTGATCTAATCTAATTTCCTGATTTATTATTGGCTATTTATAATATAAATGAACACACTCTCTACTTTATGAAAACTGGTAAAACAAGAAAAATGTTCAATCATTGCAGCTGTGCAAGTGCATTTATTCAGCAACCATAACCGCAAACAGTGATCAATGTTTGGATCTATAACAGTTCATCACTAAGAGCGTTTGATCGTAGATATAATGGCAGTAAACAGCACAAGAGGCTCATGAAGAAGTATTACTCTTTGGAGATTGCTAAACTCAAGCTTACTTATTTGTCTGTGTTCTCAGGTCAATGGTGGCATTTCTGCTGTGTAGCGAGAGCATGTGGGTTTGGTTGCAAAATTGCCAAGATTAAGTAAAACCAGACATATTTTCTTTAAAAGTCCCCCTGTAGTCAATAATTTTGTCCCTTAAAATGTATGTTTGATCCCCAAAATGTATTATATTTATGCCTTAAAATAGCTTAAAATGTAACTACACCCTTGCTTCATTAGTATATGCAGAATCATGAATATGCAAATTAACCCCTGTAACAGTCAAGCAAAAGGTAAATCCCATTAATTACCATGTTATTAATCAGCTAATAATGTTTTGATAATGTTACAGAAACCATGTTTGCATTTGCCATCTCTGTCTACCTTCTAAAAATCAGCATCCTTAGAAACGCTTTCAACATCATAGAACGTCAATGGAGAAATCATATCATCGTAATATACATCAAATTAATAATTCCCGCTATATTGCTAAATGTACCTGATTTTTCATATCAACAGAAAATATAATGGGATAACCTGGCTTCTCTTGAGACTTTATTTTTTTCACATAAGTTTTAAGGAGTAAATACTCTGCAATGGTGCTGACTTATGAATTTGCACATGGTTTGTCTTAAAGCATATTAAAAACCACATAGACTTATAAACAACATTAAAAACTTGATTTTCACCACAGGCTTTTTTTAAAAGGGAAAGTTCACTTATCCTCAAGTTTTTCCAAACCTATATGAGTTTATTTTATCTGTTGAACACATAAGAAGACATTTTGTTCAATGGAAGAAAAAAACTCATACAGGTTTGGAACAACACGAGGGTAAGTAATGACAAAATTTTGGGGTGACTATTCCTTTAAGAGAAAATATCTGATAGTGAGATTTACCGTATTTTTCGCCCTAAAAGACGCTCCATACGGAACATAAGACTTTTAATTTTAAAGACTTTTAATCTTAATCTTAATTTTTAGATTTTTTAAAGAATTTTAAAGGAGGAAAATCTAGAAAAAAAAGATTCTGAACCAAACACTCAAATAAAATATTTATATCAACTGTATAAAGTTAACAACAGTTTAAGAAATTTTTTATACCAACCATGTAACATATTAAGAAGCATTTTGTAAGCTTGTTTTAATGGAATTTATATGCATTTATATTATGAGATTTGGGCGGGTTTTTAATCAAAAACCAGCCAAATTTTTATCAACCGCCTCAATGCATTTTTTCCGGTCGGATTTGACCAAAAGGAGCCCAATTGGGTGGGAACACGCCCAATCTGGCAACACTGACTGAGAGAAGTGAAACTAAACCGAGAGAAAGAGGCGTGACTCACAGAGAGTGAAGCGTGAGCGCCGAACGCGCATGTTTTGGTTTAATATTTTTGTTAAAGTCTGAGGAAATAAAAGAGCCCGTGATTCTCAGCAGGCTGACCCTGCCTCCTCCTTTCCCTGTGACAAAAGAACATTACCACACTGCTGCCGAAACCCGGAAGAAAGAGGGAGAAAGAAGCATGCGCGTTCGGCGCTCACGCTTCACTTTCTGTGAGTCACGCCTCTCTCGGTTTCGAACACCTCGCGTTCTCTGCTTCCGTGGTGACCGCTCGTCTCCCGACTCTCTCCCGCTACAGACCTCGCTGAACCACTCCCCCCTCGCCACAGTCATCACTGTAAAGTCCACCATTGCCCCCCACTCGTCATCACCACGGCTACGGCCGTGGACGCGCTCCGCGGATTCTTTATATTCGTCGGATAGGACGCACCAACTTTTCCCCTCCAGTTTTGGGGAAGAAAAAGTGCGTCTTATGCGCGAAAAATACGGTTAACTCTTGACATCTGGCAACCAGAAACATAAATGCATGTATAGGCTTGTTCAAAACTTCTCCAAAAACTTCTTCGGACAATTATTTTTTTTTTTACTTGTCTTTTTTCCATCAAGGATATTTCTTGTTATTAGTCAGATGTACTGCTTAAAGGGGACCTATTTTGCAAAATTAACTTATATAAGATGTTTGAACAGATCTGTGTCCACAGTGTGTGTGTAAACAATCAGCCTAAATTCCACCCACCCCATTTTTTATAATCCTCATAAATCATAAATACTCTTTCAAAAATCATAAATCACCCCTCCCTCATGGCTGGTGACGACCTGCCCTGTTAGCATAGATAGCAATACGAACTGCCCTGTTAGCATAGATAGCAATAGATCTCTTATATATTTGCACAAATCATTTTACACCGGGCTGCTTCACAAACAAGGAACAATTCAATGCTTGATTTGCCCAAAAATAGTTTTCGAAACATTTTTAGATTAACGTGATGGTACATGCTATTCAATAAGTTGAATCAGCAAGTCACATCATACATTTATTCACTAACCGTTCAGGAATCTCCAGTTGCATTCTTAAAGTTGTAACTCTCTATCAGTGTCTGACTCCAGTTTTGTTGTTGCCAAGATTATCCAGAGCACGAGCTGTAAAGGCTCTGCCCTGTTCTGGAAAGCAGCAGCTCATTTGGATTTAGAGGGACACTCAAAAATGGCGTGTTTTTGCTTACGCCCAAGTAGAGACAAATTTGACACGCTATAATAAATTATCTGTGGGGTATTTTGAGCTGAATCTTCACAGACACATTCTGCGTACACCAGAGACTTGTGTTAAAACTTGAGAAAAGGGGCATAATAGGTGTCCTTCAAAGAAGTAGGTGTCGTCTCGTCATCATTTCATCTTAGTCTTAAAAAAGGTCATCAACAAACATTTGTCATCATAATTTTTGTTAATGAAATTAACACTATCAATCCCTCCAGGATCCTGAGATCTAAGCATTCTGTGAAATGTTGATATTAACTAACTTGTGTTCATGCTATTAGTATTTCTAATCCCACAGGAGAGGATGAGTTTTGTCTGTGGGCTGCAGTACTTTGAGGACTATGAGTTCAATGAGGAGGCGGAGATGGGAATGCCGCTGAGGATGATTGAAGAGAATGTGAGCTTTTTCGAAGACGCTGAGGTGGAGTTCATCGAAGTACCAGTGCCTGAGTTCAAGGACAGCGATCCAGCTGGCATCCTGCATGACTTCAACATGGTGCAAAAATACACACACACACACACACACACACACAAAGTGTTCAGCCATAACCACCACTCATATATCAGCAGTCCCTGCAGGATTTAGCGAATTAATGCAAATGAAACCAATAACCACCGTTTAAAAACACTAATCTGAAAGGGAAAAATCATTATTAGCTAATCAAAATTCATAAATCATAATATCACAATTTATGTGTTCAGGTGTCCTGCCACTGTATTCGTATCCTTCGTAAAACTGAGTGGGGGTTTGATTTTAATTCGCAAAAATAATATATTATGTGAAAGAATTATTATATTATAAGATTATAATTATTTTGTATTACTTTTAATCAGCAAGGATGAACTAATGTCACAAAATACTTAAGTATCGTTTCAAATAAATGCTTTTATTTTGAACGTTCTATCCATCAATCTTGGGAAACAAATGTATCAATGTTTTGATTAAAAAAATGAAAAATTCAAACAAAACAGTTTTCAACATTGATAATAATTAGAAATGTTTATTGAGCACCAAATCAGCTATCAGGATCATGTGACACTGAAGACTGAAGTAATGATACTGAAAATTCAGCTTTGTAACATTGTAACATTGGTGCAATTATACTCTTATTGTACTCTTACAAATACTATTCACATTAATACATAATGTTATTGATGGGTTTTCAATGCTAAAACCAAAAAGGCTGCAAAAAAAAGAATATTTTGTTGTATGAATATCTGACTATGGAATAGTCAAACTAAACCTAAACCTGTTTAACTAACTTCATGCATTATTTTTTGTTATCAATACTGAATGTGTTTTCATAAAATAATTTGAGCAAAAAGAAAATCAAAATTTTGTCAGAATATATAGCCACATGATAATTGAAACATAGATGGTGTAGATCTAGAGCTAAAGCTAGAACTTCCTGTCAGTGGTGGGGAAATGGTTAAGTGTATATCTCTGTTTCCATGTGAATAAACCTGTTTGTCGTTGTGTGCTATCAGAGGCTGACTGCTTATCTCGACCTGCATCTGAACACATGCTACATCATCACCCTGAACACCTCTGTCGTCATGCCGCCCAGAAATTTCCAGGAGTTCCTGGCCAATGTCAAGGTAAACGAGGAAACGCCATGTATCTGTCAATAAATGGTTCTAACTTCATTTTTTCTTCACACAAGTGCATTTCAGACGTAACGTTTCGACACACAAAACCATTTTGAGCGTCTGTAAGCTTATTTCAGTGTGTTCCACACCGTTGGCTCAAGTCAGATGCCGTCAGGTTTGTTTTGGGCTGATTCAGCATGTTGGACCTGCATCGCTGAGAGAGAGAACTCTGATTGGCTGTTCCGCTTAGCTAATGAGTCAGTACTGATGAAACCGATTAAAGCAAGCAAAGTTAAGATGGCAAAGACAGAAATGTGTTCTGGTTATAAACAAACATACGTGAAGACGATAAGGGCCAGTCACACAGCGAAAACGCATGAATTACGCACGAATTACGCACAGATTTTTGTTTCTGCGCGGAGCGTGCGTCGTATGCGTAATTCGGCGGTGGAACGAACGTGGACTGTCAGTGATTGTAAGTGGATGTGCGTCGAAGGCGGTTTGTGTGTGATTTTGAGATTTGAACGGTTAAATTTTTTTCGTTTGCGTTATTCATGAGTCGCGTACGTAGTTTATGCGTCGAGTATGCGTGACTATGCGTGGGACACGCGTCGGCCGTCAGTGCTTATGCGTCAGAACTGGTTCGAAACGTCCACTGACGCCCCACCTTCATATCACGCATGAACCGCGCACGTATCACGTTCATTCCACTAACATCCACTGACAATGTGGATTCTGAAAGTGCTTGTACGTGTAACGTTCGCGAAGCGTGCGTGTTTGGACGCGCTCCGTAAGTGATTCATACGTCAGGCGTTGAATGTTCGTGAAATACTTTGGTCAATTTCTCAACGCACAAGCACGCACAAACCCAATCTATGCGTGATTTGTGAGTGATTGGTGCGTGATCAGCTGTGTGACTGGCCCTATACATAAATATACTTTAACGTCTGCTTGGTGTGGCTTTAGTTTACGTTTTCTGTGTGGTTTTTGCAGGCAAAAATGTATCTTCCTCAGACGTACCTGGTGCGTGAAGAGATGATGGTGACAGAGAAGCTGGAAAGCACCAGTGATCTGGGCTATTACATCAATAACCTGTGCAGTGACAAAGACACGTACAGACTGCAGCGCAGAGACACCATACTGGGTGAGTGTACACAAACAAACCCTTTGATAAGACTGTTTACAGTGAACAACATACTTCTTAAGTTTTAAGCACAGATATGTACAATATTTCCTCTTATTGTGTTCAAACAAGTACATTTGAAAGATCTAGTGCTTGTGGTTTTACATCACAGCTGCTGCGTACTTTCAAACTTCTGAACGCTGAATGTGTTTCACTGCAGGTATGCAGAAACGTGAGGCTCTGAACTGCCACAAGATCCTCCATTTTGAAAACAATTTTGTTGTGGAGACTATGATCTGCGAACCATGAGGAACAAGAAATACACATGGGTGTCTCTGACATAGCAGCAGATCTTTAATGCTTTTTTTCTTCAAAATAAAAGGTTTTCTTTTGTAGTTGTTTGTTTTTCAGGTTTCCTTTGGGATTTTTTTACACCTAAAATGTGAAATTTTCTTTTCTGCACAGTGTTGTATTATTTTCATGTCTTATGCTATTTTATGAATATTTGACTTAATAAAGGGTCAAAATGTGCACAAGTGCAAAAAGGGATTCAAAATAATGATTTTAGCCTAAATAGAAATCTAATCAGCGTTTCTACACCATCATTTAATAACTGATCTTTCATAAAAGCTACTTAAATATGTTAATTGAATTGACTTAATCAGCACTGTCAATATTTTGTTTTAAATGGGATTAATAACCATACACGCAAAACACTTTTAGTCAAATATATGAATCTATTATTTACAAATACCTGAATTACCACTAATGTTCTGATCTTATATTACTTTTTGTTCCTTGATAATTTGTATATAAGCTGTCTTTAAATAAGATCCTAAACTTTACACTTTTCTGTCTTAATTCATAAACTAATGAACAATAAATAAATAGAAAAATCTTTCAAAATGTTTGTCATGTTTATTTGGTTCAGTTATATGCACTACTGTTTCATACATTTGAGGGAAACCTTTTTGGGGGTGTTAAAATAAGTTAATGTTCTCATTCAGTAAACAGATAGTATATGCAAAAGCATTTAAAATGTTTCGAAATATGGGGGTGGGCGTAGGGTTGTTTTACTGTATCCTCATTCAAGAATCCTGAAATAAGATACTGAACAATGGAGTAATGGCTGCTAAAAATTAAGCATTTTTTTAAATTATTACTTTAAATCGTAATATTTCACTATATTACTGTTTTTACTCCATTATTATCAAGTAACTGCAGCCTTTGTGACAACTGAGACTTATTTTCAAAACATTTAAAGGATAAATCATAGCTCAATGGATCATCTTGTATTCTTCAGTTTCTGGTCCTGGCTCCTCAGACGTCGAATATTTACCAGGTAACAGACGTTGTATATTATCGTTAGTTGAAGGTAATGCTAAAATATCTAATCCAACCCCAGCTTAATATGTAGAGGCAAGTATAAGTTAGTTGGTTCATTCCCCTGAAATGGAAATACAGTACTTAAAATACTTAAAGTGCATCAGTATCAAGATTGAGAGAATGTAATTTTAGTCACATGGCACATCCGGCACAGGTGATTGGATCTTCGGTGTCCATGCATAAGGATGGAAAGCAGGTCACATAATTCTGAGGGACCAATGAGCAAACAAGTGGTGCTCACTGCAGAGCCAAATGACATCTAGCTCCTCCTCTCTGGACAGAATGAGTGGGGCTTGACCTAGTTCTGTTCAGGTATAGGTGTGGTTGGACCTTTAAGCTTCACTTATCACCAAGTGGTCAAATGACATCCAGGTCCTGGACATTTAATAGCGTGAAGGGATAGAGTTGTAGGAAGGGTTAGGTTGGATATTCTAGCTCCACTCATTAGACCCAAATTACAGTCACTCCACCACACTAAACATCAAGATCTAAGATCCACCTATTTTTTCTGCAGTAAGCAGCTTCTCACTTCCTCTGGGTTTTGTGGCTGAAAAAACCTCACATGCCCCCTCTGGTGGTGAAAGCCAATTCCTGTGCTATTTAACTACAAATGAATGGAATTTAATTTCATAGAATGAAATGAAGGTGGTACGCATCTCCCTAAACACTGTAAGAACACACAACAACAAAACATTCACGTCACAACTGAAAAATAGTGTGGGAAACTAAAGTACATTCAAGTTACTTCAGCCAAACACTGGCAGCTGTCGCTCATTTCATTAAAAAAGGCTTTTTGAAAAGGGGAAATTTATTTGAAGACACCGGACTGAGGATGTAGAAATTTCAGCATTCATAAACAAGATGGCTGACAATGTTTATGACCTGAAGACTTCGAGTTTACAAAATCTGTCAAAGCCTTGAACGGCTCCCTTCAGACTGGTTAACCAGCAACAGCTAAAGAAAAAAAAATGAGCGTTCGGCTGACTCCGTCAAGAGGAGCAGAAGCTATAAGCCTTCTGCTAGATTTCTCAAGGAACTTCACGTGAATACCTTCTGATGGAGGCCGTCGGCCTCCAGAATTAACATGCTATTCTTGGTAATACAAGAAGGCAAAAAATAAAATACAAATAAAATTAAACCAATGAAATACGGTCAACATCTCAAGAGGGAAGATCATCACTTGTAAAATGGCACATTTCTTCTTCCGTGAAACTAAATTCTCTTTCCTCAAAAGAAAAAAGGCACAAAAGCATGGTATACTAGCTATGTCTGCATTTTGTGGTCACAACATTGGATTTATTTGTACGAGATACAAAAATGTAAACATTGCAAAATAAATAGTTAAAACAAGTGACACAGGACCTATATTCATGCTCATGATCCCAACATGAACTGATGCACTTGTCTTGCTTGCATTTTCAAGTGCAAAAGCATGATGACAAAAAAATAATAATAATAATCTGAGATTCAAGTAACAGAAATGACAGACTAATGATACAAATATACTATTTTACAAGGTAGTGATAATTCCCAATTTTACAAAATGTACACTTATAATATTGACAAATTTCTCTTAATATTTTGATATGCTGCTTTTGGGTATAAGTCTGTGTAGAAGCGCACAGATCTCAGCACTGAAGTCTTTGTGTTTCTGATGGGCTATGTGACCTCCATGGCGACTGTGGTCTCTGATAATCCGTTGAGAGACAGCCTCTCTGGTTCGTGATTCTCCCTGCAATATCAATAAAAAAAAAAAAATAGAATTGAACATTTTCATATGCATTTTAAATTTAAAGATATACACTAGCATTCAAAAGTTTGGGGTTTAAACAATACTTCATGGTTCGTAGATATATTTACCAATACATTTCCATGACCTGTCTATGTATACTATATACAATAAAAAAATTTTTTTTTTACAATGATCTCCCTTAAATCTTAGTTGTTTCCTCACTTTATAAATGGTATGTGCACAACAGCTTACACAACAAGAAAGTTTGATTTCCAATTTTGAACTGAATTTTCAAACGGTCCGTTCAGAAAAACGGAAAACAATAACAAAACACAGTTCGAGTACTTCATTCTGATTGGTTGAGACACATTCAAAGCTGTTGTAAATGATTCTACAAACATACACTTGAATCTTTTTTGCTACTGTGTTTATATTGTGAATAAATAATTTTTCACTTTTCAGTGACTATTTTACGCAAGTAATAAGCCGTACGAAGCAGTGGTTTACAGTGAATTTAGAATAATCTCCATCGTCCCTTAATGCTTTAATAAAATACAAGCAGCACAAATAAATACAATAGAATAAAGATACTAATTAAAGGGTTTTCAGGTTAGTCTAACATTAGTATTCAAGTAGAGAAATACTACATACATTTAATAAAGTAATAAAATGCATACTTTTTACTGTTAATAAAAAGCAGATTAATCCTTAAAATTAAAGTTTCAAAAGTGTTTCAGTCAAGAGCAGCGAGTGATTTTCTCTTTGTCAGATGGAAGCAATTGTATTAGGCTGCTGTCACTAGATCCAATAAATTGATAGAGGGGTTCCTCACGTTTTTCTCGTCATGCTTTTATTACTCTTGATTTCTCACAGCTTAAGTGCCGTTTTGAGCGAGACAGAGTAAACGGCAATGCTAATAGAGTCCAATGAACGTGCAGTCCAGGCTAGGGTATCTGCAGAGTTTTTAAAATCAAATACTACAGTTACATATTTGATCTACCGGCTGAATGAACATGCAATTTAACTCTCTGACAACAGGTGGCACTTAAGGAACAGCAGAAATATGACAGTTAAGAGTCTGTAAGGTAAACATGGTCAAATCATCAGCAGTAGTTCGCTGATAGATATGTAATTGCTTGACATAAATGTGTGGTATTCAATGTCTGCTTTAAAAGTGAGAGCCTGTAGAAAGTGCAATCAACTCCTGCAGTCCACGTTTTGGCTTTGAAACATACAGGACACACAATTCTCAGTTTTTGAAGTTTCATTACGACGATTCCTGTTTTTCTGTCCCCAAATTTAAGACCTCTGGAAATGATAAATTAAAGACGTTTCTTATACCATTTAAGACTTTTTATGGCCTTAAAAAGAACAGGATTTTTTTATTTATTATTAAAACATACCATATACCCTCAGAACACTTGGAATATAGCAACATGTTTCGCATGGGACAATTAAGCTTGAAATAAAATGCGGCCTCGGTGAATGAAACTTTTAGACATAAAGACATCAAACCTTTTTTTACAGACCCCACTTTTGAAATATAGACACTTGAATTCATTTTTCATTGTGAAGGAAAGAATATAAAAAATGATATCATTTGTGTAATGTGATTAAGTGCTGTGTCAGGATTCAGACCTGGCGATGTCGATGGCACTAGTGGGGGTGACTTTGGGTACCCGGTCCAGACTGCTAGCAACACTGGCCAGCTTTAAGGCTGAGGGTGAAGGGGCACACAGACGTGCACCGTGGTGCGTGTGGGCAGGAGATACAGCGCTCACTGTACTCAGGTGCCCATGGCCGTGAGGAAGAGACTGAAGGCCAGACGTACTCGTCATCCGTACTAAAGAGCCCGAGTCACCACTTGCAGAACGGTTCAATTTGGCTTGTCTAAAACTTCCTGCCAGAAACAAAAAATAATAATTTAAATAATCAATCATGTTCATGCTTTTTTCAATTAGCCACACAACAAAGTTGATATTATCATATAAACTTCCAATTAGAATTTGTTTTCAGCCACAGTTTTGCCTAAAGCAGTTTATAGTTTTAAAATGTTTGGATAACTTTCTATCACTAGAACTAGTGAAACAGGAAAATCTTTGTATTAAGCTTTATTTGACATTTCATACCCCTGATATAATACCCCTTGAGCTGCACGCACCTGAATTGGAAAGGACGCCATTGACAGTTGTAATCTGGGGCCGGTTCTCATTGTTGGGAGTGTTGACCACAGCAGAGGCAGCAAAGTGTGCACTAGCTGAGTCCAGAGTCTTAGACATGCAGTCAGATGAAGCCGTGTTCTGCAGTAGAAATGATTTTTTACTTATTAAATAAACATTTTCAATGACTTTGTAATTATTACAGAATAGAATAGGAGTGATGTTTAGCCCCATAATGCCTGACAGTATAGATATACTCACGGGCAGGTGCGTGTGTGGTTCTGGTGCTGTCGAGTTCTGCTGGAGTTCTTGCTGCTGTAACTGTTTGTGCATTTGAACCAGCTGCTGCTGATGGGAGTGAAACTGCTCTTCTGTGAACCCAACTGCACATGCAAGAACATGGGAGTAAATGTGATGTGCTACAAATTTAAGTGACTTAAAACAATTTCCCTTTTCACCACTAGGTGTCAGTAAAAGAACTTAAAAAAATATTTTTATTCAGAGAGGATGCACTACCGTAATTTGATCAAATTGTAAAGATGTTTATAATGTATAACACGACTTCTATTTAAAATACATGCTGTTCTTTTGACCTAACCCATTTAAATAGAAACAAAACGCATAACAGTTTCCACGAAAATATGAAATACGAAAAAAAGGAATGTGATCAGATGAAGACAAAAAAGGAGTACCTGACCCCCCAACCCCCCTGCACAATTATTATTTAAAAAAAAGGTACTGTACTGCGAAAGAGTATTTAAAAATCATAAATTACATATTAAAATATTATAATAAAAGTATTTGTAATTATTATTATTGTTGTTAAAATAATTAGGACTGAAAAAAAAACTATACTATTGATTTATTATTTACGATTATTCTTTGCCTTTTTTGATGGGGCCAGTGAATATTCTTTACTGAATCAAACTGAGATATTGTGAATCTGCACTGATACCAAGCCCTAATAACATTAATAATCATCATCAATATGATTTGATTTAAATAACAGTAAAATTACAATACAAACATTTATGGTTGCCTTAATTTCTTTGCTTTCAAACATTAAACAATTGAGCTCTTATTTTGGTGGAAAACCTCAGGGCGACCGTAACGCTTCTTCACATTTCAGCTTTTCCATAAAGTATCATTTAAAAATATTAAAGCATTAAAATACTAGTTATTTTAAACTGTAAAAATATTTAACAATACTACTATTTTTACTGTATTTCTGATCAAATAAAAGCAGCCTTGGTGAGCATAAGAGACTTCTCTCAAATGTGTAATAACTATAACACTGCATTCAGCCCTTCATCGTAAAAGCACACAATGTTGCTCGTTTAACAACACCTTGTACGAACTCTGTCAGACAGTAGAGCAATTTCCTCAAAATCAATTAGCAAGCCACATTAAAAATGACTGTCGGGCTGAATTTGCTGAAAAACCCTAGAGCAAAGCTCAATGGAGACTCTGAGTCATGCAGGTGAACAACACTCAGATGATTGACCTTCTGAATCCCGTTCAGCTCAGACGACTCACCTGACGCACTGTTAGAGAGAGGCATCCCGCCCCCTTTTTCCACCTGCGGAGTCCCTTTCTTGTCCTCACTCCTTGAATTGACCTGTAGCGGCCGAGGGCGGAAAAACTTCCACCTACAGGTCTGGATGTCATTCAGGAGCTGAGTCAGTGTGCGCGCAGGATTTGATTTGGAGACGTGAGAGTTTGTGTTTGTATGGACGGGGAGGTCAGGCACACTAGAGCCAGCGGAGAGATAAAACATGTCAGGGTCCAGGTGCCGGAGGGCACGGTCCAGTTCCGATGAGTTGCGATCCAAAACAATCCTTAAGGAATACAACAGAGCGCTTTAAGATACTTGGTACAATCTGTGACCTTCAGAACTGATCATTAGGGAGTAGCTTCATCAAGTTTTCTATTTTAATCTGAACAAAGAGCACGGTCATAAAAACAAACAATACATCATCTATATAGTGACTCATCCTTAAGTACAAGAAACTGTTTTTCTAAAAGATAAAAAGGGTAAACTGTAAATAGTGACGCACCTGCCACCTCTGCCCACCCTCCTGTGTGTCACTGCAATACAGCGCTTCGGCACAGAGAGGGCGGTAAGACAGTTTCGCTGCCACAACCGGTCCTGATCTGCCTGCTGCCGGTGAGGAGAGCAGCTCTGATCCACCAGTGGCTGAGGAGACATAACACACTTAATAATAGCAAAAGAATTACAATATTTACCTGCAATAAAGCAAAACAGCAGTATTTGCCTTAATTTACATGCAAAGACCCCAAAAAGCAAAACACTGACAGTGTCGGCACATTTACCCTCAGAGTAGACGCTCATGTGTTCGTACAGCCACAAAATACCACCTACTCTCCGCCTACTGACTTAATGAGTAAACATTATGGGAAGCCCAGTAGCCAGGAGGGATTTGAACTTTGTCGGCTGAAGACCCAAGTTTGGTGTGAAGACGAAAAACAGACCAAGCACAACGTGCTCTCACCGTTCCCGCTTGCTAACACACACTACCAGCATCAGTGTAGTCTTCCAGCTATCAAAGCAGAAGCGAAAGCTGCCGTCTCCGATTGTATTCATATGTAAATTGCATGAGCTTATTTCATCCATCAGATCGAAAGATCTGAAAAAGCTCATACAATTACTCGCCCATAGACCCTCCCCTCAAAGAAATTAGAACAGAAGTGGTTGAAGTGGACAAAATAGACGGATTAAAACACCAGGTGTAGATGGGTATGTGATCCAACCAAAACATATCTTTAGAGGGCCTCAGCAAAGACAAAACAAAATACAATAAAAACCATTTCAATGTAATTATTTCAGTTACTTTTATAAGTGATAAAAACTATTGTACTAGAGCAGCTGCAATACTTGAGTCCATGGATTAAAATGAGTGTTGCAAGCAAAACTACAACTAGGGGGCCTTCAAATATTCTTTTGGCCAATGGTCGAGAATCACTGCATCAAGTCATTTTAGGGCAACTTAAGTATCAAGCTATAATTGCACAGTTGCAGATTCTTTTATGCTCCATAGCCAGCACTGATGTTTAATGGGAAACTCACAATGTGATAACTGCAGCCAGCTTTCCGTCTAAAGGCAAAGATCCCATCAGGATCGTTCTCTTCATCCGGCTCTGATGCTGGAGACTACAGAAGAGGGGAAAAAGGAGAAAGAAAAGACTATTTATATACTATTATATACATTTACATGAGCAAAAACTGATTGTGTACTGACCAGTGGGTAATCCTCCTCTCCAGAGCTGTGGAAGTCGTATTGTTTAATATCTGCCTTGATGATGGTTTGCTGTCGCTCTGGTCGACAAGGCTGGCGAAATGCATCAAGTTTGGGCCTCTTGTTGTACTTATGAGACCGCACAAAGTCAAAGTGAGGCTCAGGCTTGATTGTGAAGGGGAGGAGGTGTTTGGCCCCAGATTTGTGTGACTGAAGAAAAGAAACAGAGAAATGGTTTTATAATCATCACTGAGCACATTCAAGCCATTTCACACACTCAAGAGTTTTCCTTCCTGCTTGCGGGTCTTTACCTTAATTTTGCTCTCTGCCTTGTGCCGATTGCTCATGGGTAAGGATGTGGGTGCAGGGTAAATGGTTTTCTCTGCCAGAGGTACAGTGACTTCATTCAGAATCTCTCCTGAGAAGTCTCCAATTTGATATCTAATATACACAAAACAAGCAATATGTAAATCCACTTTGCACTTTTCAAATGATTTAAAGCTTAACAAGACCAGAGATGAGTCACTTTACACTCAAAAACCATTCTAGCTGTTAAGTGACACATGACAGTTTATTTATTAGAATATGCACAACACAAATAGTCTCAAAACAGCTGTATTAAAAGAGTTGACAAACCTTTTTTCAAACACCTCCAGCGTCAGATGCAGCAGCTCTCGTTTGCTCTTTTCTCTCTTCTTGATCATCTCCAGGATGCTCATGGTTCGGCTGAACTCTCTCCTCAGCTTCAGCATCTTTTCATAAGACGCCTCGTCATTCTTGCGATTCTACAGAGACAGCACAACAGAGAGACGGATGGTTCCGGTAGGTGTTCACACTTCTATTGAGGGGAAAGTTCATCTTTATTAGGTGTGTGTTTTATTAATATTAATAAATAAACATATAAAGGGAACTTTTGTCCAACCAAAGATTAATCTGATCATTTAACGGTCACCGCTGATAGCCGGCTAAAGTAAAACACTAGCATGAATGTTTGTGTAAGCACTCTGCGAAGAGCATCAAAGTATCTTCTTATGAAAGAGGGCCAATATCACTGATAGCAATACTGCTACTGATGTCTCTATGAAATTGATTTTTAGCCATTACAGTATAATTGAAAGCTATAAGTTAACATGTATTAGGCTTTACAAAATATAATGACTTTTATTTTAAGTGAACACATAAACCCATTAAAATAAATACCACATTTAAATGTGCCCTCCAATATATCAGGGCTCAAGTTTTTTCTACTGGCCCAGTCAGACCAGCTCATAGTTTTATTTTTATTTTTATAAGTTATATTTTTCATTGTTTTTAACCCATGTACTTTTGTAAACATTGCTTTAAGATATTCAGGCAGGTCTAACAGGTAGGATACATATAGACAAAGTAATCAAACCATCAGTATTCTACGAGTTGAGGAAAATATTGACACGTGAATATTGTGATGATCTGTTTGGCAATACTTTATCAATTCTAAAAAAAACATGGTATTGATATTCATTTTTTCTCACACAACAGTATGTATGTGTCATAGGCTTTACGTTCAGTTTAAACCCAACCGCTAGATGGCAATGTTATCTCAAAACATGAATTGCTAGTGTTAGGATTATCAAACCCAGCTCACAAGATGAGAGAATTTCACCAGTCCCATTGTTGTGTTCAGAGCTGAAGAGTGGACTAAGAATGGACTTCCACTATAAAGACAACACTAGGAAAATAAGCCATGCTAAAATACAACACGCGGGAAAGGGATTGAATCTAAGAGCTCACTGCACATGTGTACTGCACGCTTTAGTCTCGATGACAACAAAAATGACTGCAGTGTGAAAACATTTAAGAAAGCATTGCACTTTGTACAATAGATTGCTTTAAAGCAAGCAGCTTTACAGTATTAAAAATACAAATACTACGCACTATGGACTTAGCACTTTCTGTAAAAAGTGCAAGCACTTTACTATCTTGCCTTTACATATCACAAAAGTTTGTGATATAAACACATGCATATTCAACTGTTTTGATTAAAATCTTATTTTCTTTTTTTTTCTTTGCTTAGGTTTGATGCATAATGTGATTTGATACGTTTTTTTGTTTTTTTTACTGAGATCTTCCTTAAAAAAAAAAAAAGAGATAAGTTGTACCTTTCTTACAAAATTGCAATATCTCACAATATAACTGTAAACCCTGTATCATAAGCATTGTATCGACAGAGTCTTAGTGATACACAACCCTACAGTCTTCACTGCATAAATTATAAATTAAATATTTATTAAAGCTACAAAAGTTGTTCAGTCAAGAACTCCTTTTCAGTTTCTCCTTTTCTTTGATCACATTCATTTAAGACTTCAATGAACTAATTTAAGACTGCTTAAGAGGACACTTGACAAAACGGGCATTTTGGCATAATTTTGTTTTTGTTCATTCAAGCGCTGTCTGAAGTGGCTTTCTATGCACACTATGTGTCATGTATCATGTATTTGTCATACAGACAGTAGGTTCACACACAGCACGTGCCAATTCTGCATTGCGTTCTCTTTTGTATCATATCGCGCTTGAATTGTTTAAAAGCATTTGCATGAATAAGAGCGCGATCATATAATGCAACGGGAAAAAAAACAGATGCATCGCGTTTAACTGAAAAGATATGCGTTTGGAAAAACATGTTGTTTTTATTTTATTATAGAATTTTCTTTTTATATTCTGACCTCCAAGTTGCATATTTGGCATTTAAAAACATCTATTGGTCAGTCGCAACTAGAGCTGGACATCTTCAAAAAGGTGATTATAAATAATACAAAATTATAACAATTAAATATTAGATGCGTCGCAAGGATGTTAGTTTGATGTACACGTGTATAAAAAAAAAACTGAATTTGGAAGGTGAAAACAATTCCTGTCTGAATGCCCTCTAACAATACTATGTGAGGCATGCATGACAAAACACAGAGCACATGCATACCTTTCTAGTCTGCATCTTCTCTGTGCGACGCCTGAACGCCACGTAAGCGTCGCTGTTGGTGGAGCCATCCCTCTTCTCCTGCTTGATTTGTGGGATGAGCGATGGGCCCCGGCAGTTCTTCCTCTTCCTCACCCAGTAGTCATACACTGACTTTAACAGATAGTCATCTTCATTTAGCAGCAGCTTGGCCTCCTGAAGAGTGACCAACTACAAAACAAGACGAAGAATGCATGGGAATAAAAGTAAAACATGAGGAAGGATGTGTATTTTAGATCAGTTCTCAACTTGTGGATCACAACTCAAAAATGTACAGAATTAAAATAATGTTAAATGCAATCAAAATATATAAAATATACAACATGATGCCTCAGCAACAACCCGCTCCCCTCAGCGCTACTGCGCGCTCAATTTTATATTTTTTTATATTTCCATTGCGTTACACATGACAAGTTTACTAAACAGGTAAATACAAAATTAAAAATTATATATATATACATACATATATATATATATATATATATATATATATATATATATACACACACACACACACACATTTCTTCTTTCAGCACAAACGGGATCACAGTGAAAGACAGTTGTATTAAATGATGCAATGATTTGCTCGTTTCGGCTAGTCTCTCCTAACATCTCGTGTCTGTGATTAATATTGTTACACTCGACTCCAGTGAGATTATTATATGCCAGTTTGACATGACAGTTTATGCAATACTTTTCCGTCTCCTTCAAATTCAAAATACTCTTTCACATTGCTCGTCTTTTCAGTGCTCATTTTTGAGCCCGCCACGACTGACAGAAAGAAAACACATGCGAGATCTGAGGTAAAGATTTAGTTTCCGAGAAAAAATTATCGTGTAGTCCATTATTGATTTCAGTGTTGACTAGCAGCAGCTGTACCGTTTAGTCGACTACACTCGCACATCCCTACAGGAAAGGTTTGAGTTTTACTTCCCTGCTGCTAATGAAAACTTTGACTGGATCCGTGACCCTTTTAACCCTCTCTCAGAATCAGCAGAGATGTTGCCAATCAAAGCACAAAAAGAATTGGCGGATGAGTTTTGGCTGCATGTGGGACACGATTACCCATCTATCTCATAACGCACCATCAAAATGCTGTTGCCGTTTTCAACCTTTTACTCGTGTGAGCTTGTGTTCCCATCCCTGGCACAGGTGAAAAACAGAAAAGGGCAGAGCCTGTCAGTGGATCCTCAAACTACCCTCATATCAAGAGGCTATGCTCGCAAAAAAAGGTACATGTATTAAATCCCATTAAAAATGCCTGCGACAGTTCCATGCACACAGATATTTTAGTTAAACTTTTTTTAAATTCAGGTTTGAACAAAGCAAACGAGAAACAGTTGGAGCTGTTAATTATTATTTTATGAGTGAAGTATCCACCTTTAAATGTGTTTTGTTCCAATGATTCCCACAGTAAATGGCTCAAATCAAGTCTAACATGTCATCCAATTGTAAAAGACAGATGGTTAATTTGAATAAATTGTTTCATCCCATATTATGTCTGTTGTGATGCATTCATAATAAATTAATGCTGCTGTTTATGCTTCATTTGTTGTTTGCTCATCTGGATTTAATTTTTAATATGCATGTACGTTTAGTTTCATTGGGTTGGAGTGCTGTGGAAAATATATCACTACAAAGGGGTGCCATGCTTTCAAAAAGTTTGGAAACCGCTGGACAAGATGCAGCATTAGCAGAGGAAGAACAGCAGTACGTGGACTGTTTGCTGTCGAGAGAGAGAACGTTAACATTAGCCGTTAAAACAATGTGACAAAAACATGCACAAAGTCCAGCCCAAATGTTTCATGTCAACAACTGTTACCATCTATTTGCATTAGTTTACATCAAGCTGGTCACTTTTATACATTCATAAGCTACAATAAATATTTAAAGCTAGTGACATGAGAAAGCAAACTTATGAGGCCGACAGAAATAATTCGATTTCGGTTGTTGTTTTATTGTCACTTTTGTTATTTTGATTAGATAATCATCAAGTGTTTTAAAATGGAAGCAAATAAAGTGAGAGGCTATGCATATAATATACATTTATGTCGTTTTAATGCTCTGGCCTTTTTGTGGATGTTTAAAGATGACCATTTTAAGCATAACTGTTTGGACTCATATGAAAAACTAACACTTTACAATAAGATTATATATAATTTGTAACATTAACTAAGGTTAATAAATGTTGTAGGAATATTGTTCAGTATTAGTTTGTTCATTTCAACATTTAATAATACATTTTAAAAACTGAATTTTAATTTTATCTGTTAAGGTACAATTGTATTGATAAAATATTAATACATGCTGTAAAAATGTATATTGCATAAAGCATATAGTTCATGCAAATGCTAGCGAACACATCTTTGTTAAACAGGACTTGCAAAGTTTCACCAATGAAATGTACATGTTTCTAGGTTATAGCTAAAGAAACAATCGAAATGTAATATTTTAATGTTTAAAGCACTTTCAGTAGAATTTGTTCAGTATAATTCTCATTTGAATATATTCATATTTATTTAATTTACCATATTTTCATGGTTCAGTACTGTTTTTTTTATGTTTTCATTTTTGTAATAAAGTTCAGCACTATTTTACTTTTGTGTTATGTTTTTGTATCCAGTATTCATTTTTAAAAACTCGGTTGATTAATCATGTATCGGCAAGTACGGTCCAACTTAGTTATCGGTATTGGTAAAATCCACTATCGGTCACCCTCTACATATGACACTGAATTAATAATGCTAAATATTGAGCTTGGATATCATTAAATAAATTACATTTTAAAATATATTAAAATACAAAAGTGTAAATTAAACTGTAATATTTTATAATATTACTGTTTTACTGTATTTTAACTAGTGCAATTAAAGGCCGCAGCATTGAGACTTGTTTCAAAAACATTAAAACATATTTTTTTTTGAACATCTGTTCAAACATCTGTTTGAACAGTAGTGGTTTGGTTTAATGACATTTGTTACTTTATAATTCTGGTACCATGGCGGCTCACCTACTTGATGAATGTGTGTGTATATGTGTGTGTATGTATGCATGTATGTATGTATGTTTTATTTATATATATATATATATATATATAAATATTCATTCTTTATAATGAAGTAGTCTGTATTTATTAGATTATGTTTAACAGATAAAAGAGTGACTATCATTTCCACAGAGAGGTATAGAAATTCTACACTGAATTTAAAAAAACTACACTGGTATTGGATCAGAATGGCTGACAATCCTAATATTTGCCGTCAGGATCGGATTGGTTGTGAAAAAGGTTTCTGTGCATCCTTAGTATAATACACCTGTTATTACCTGGTTGGTGCTGGCTTTCTCTAACCGGTCCATCATGGTCTCAAACTGTACAGGCCTGAGCTCCATCTTGCGGTTGAGTCTGTTCAGTAAAATCTCATCCTCTGAATCCATATCATAGTCAGGCAGCTCATTATCCAGACCCAGAGCTGGTGCGGAATAACGGGTACAGGTCAGATTCAAATGACACTTTATTTATATCTTTAAACCAAGATATTTAAGTTTCCAATGGGCTTAAGGTAGATGTCACTCACGCTGGATGTGGATGAGCTGTTTGGGGATGCGGAACTCTCCTTTGTAAAGGCGGTCGTAATAGGTGATGTTACTCTCTGCCTCTGGCACAGGGATGACCATGCTTTCCTTCTTCTCCCTGAACACCTGCTGGGCGGAGATGGCCCTCTGGAGATGGTGCTCCTAAAACACAGCATGGGAATAAGAGTGAGGCAGCCTAATTCTGCACTGACAGAGTGGATCAATTTTTGAACAGGTTACACCATATAAGCCAGAACAGTAACGATTTTGTCACCTCATAAATAGAACAAAATATTTCCATTAGCAAGTGAGGCCAGTTAGTTAAGCTGAAACTGATGTTGCTGGACTTTAAAAACTCACACAGAGGTGGAAATATGAGTTGGGCAAGAATAACTTCTAATGAAGCTGAGAACAGCACTGTGATGAAACCCGCTGCAATGGCTCACACAGCTCGCAAGCATACAAATGAACTATGTTGTTTGATTATTTTTGGATTCATATGATACTGTAGAAGATAATACAAAGGTGAGCAGTTCATGGTCAGGTAGGTCAGGAGAGTAAATGCAATCCGTGTCGCACAAAATCAGCACAGTACTCTTGTTTTTAACTAGGGTCGGATCGTAGGAATTGAAAATCAATTCCAATTCTGTAATTGGATACTTAAAGTAAGGAGTCTTATACTTGTATTAAAATTTTAATATGTAGATGCATGTTACAGAAAATTGTAAGTCACTGAATCATTAAAATGCTGGATTCATTCAGAAATGAAGCAAATGGCTCTTCTTTTTTCTTAGCGAGTCATTGATTCGCCCAATTAGTTCAAAAACGGCTTCATTCAAAAATTAAACAAAAACAGCACATTACCCTATGTCGCATTGTCGAACTATCTGGAGCATTTTTGTAGATTAAAACAGCATTAATTTAATCATTAGTGATTGGTAAGAACTGATTGTTGATGAATGGAACGGATGGAATGAATCGGAATTGTCTTGGCAAAGACGTTTTAGAAACTATTACACCTGTTCCAGAAGTGGTCAAATGAGCAACAGAAAAAACATTCTTATATAAAGATAACATCATGTTGATTAAATAATTCTCGAGCTGCTATTTTTAAAAAAACATTTCAGACGCTTTCTCCTGATAAACCGCAATGCGAACAATGCCATGCAAGTTTTTCTCACTGCAAAATGAACTGAAGCATCAGGAAACAATCAAGGCACTAACATTAACTACACAGGACACAGCAGAAAGACAACGGCACTCAAAAAAATCTAATGTTTTTGCATGCATACGTGTTTAAATTAACGTATTAAATAGTATATCTGTATTACAGTACTACCATATTGGTGATACTTCCTTTAAAAGAAAATACAAGGGCATCGGCAGTATTTTGAAGCGTATGAACCAATATGCCGTGCAACGCTAATAAGCATTAACCTACATTGTATTAATAAAAAGAAACCTATGCAGTGTTATTTTACATTTAATTACAATTTATGTACTTGTTCTTTGTATTTATTTGTGCTAATTTCTTTATGTGTTCTTACTTTGTTACTGTGTACTTGTCTTTATGAATGTTTGAAATGTATATTAGTTGGTCCAGTTGTTTTTGCTGAGGCATTTGTTAAAACGGTAGGAAAGCATCAGTGTTCTTTAGGCTGCTGACTTTTGTATATGGAAATCACCTGCAACAAAACGATTTGCCAAAACACACGGAATAAATATGTTCGATATAAATGTTTTTACTTACTGGAATTGAAAATAATCTGAATCGATAAGCAAAATCAGAAAAGCTGAAATACAAATGATACCAACCCTATTTTTAACAAGTACTTGCTCTCCATACTGTACAGCTGTCTAACATAATCCATTTAGCTTGCTGATCATATTAGCAACATGACAGTTCATACTTATTTCTTAATAAAACTTCATAACTTCAAAAAAGTTCACAAATCAAACTAATCAAAACGAAGGAGTCAAATAATGATCGCACATCTTTCAAAACAGCTCTTAACAGTGGTATAACCAAATACTAAAACAATTTTTGAGTCATGTATATCATATTTTCATTTTCACATCATGTTATTATTTTCTTAGAATTACTATATTTGACCGGATCAAAACATTATTTTCATAAAAAGCTCAACATTTGAAAAATCAGACCTTGACAGTCATTGCAGGTTCAAAAGAGTTATGTTTTATGGTTTTCTTTTTACATGACAACATGATCAGAAACACAGCTTTTTGATATTAAGTGTTATTATTATTAGAGTTCATCACTGGGTGGTGGTTTAAACATAACAAATATTGTGGTGCCAAAGCAACATCATGGACATGGTACTCTATGTAAACCATGGTATGACTACCATATTAATATACGACTGTATTATGATATTCAAATGTGAAGAACAAAACATGCATATTGGTAGATTGCACTGTCAGTTATGTATGCATAATCTGATGACTAGGGCCAGCTGCTGCAGAAACTAAACATCAGGACCACTGAAAAATCAAACACAGATTCAGGCTTCAGAGGCACGCCGTTCAGCTCAAGTATTCCTGTCGTAACGTACGCTAATCTCGAACGCACTTACGCAAAAAAGCTGACGTCAATGCGCATTGACCACTAGCAAATCTCTCAAGTAAATAACCTTGTTCACGCAACTAGCGTAAAACGTTTCCCACGACTACGCAACTGTCGTGCATTTTATACGTAACCTAGAGCCTCTGAACGCTGCTTACAGATCCCCATGAACAGAGAATGGACTTACGCAGTAAAACGTACGTAGATGATACGTGAATACCAACACCCTGCTATGCACCTGAACCTCATGAAAAATTATGAATTTAAAATGATTTACATACCGACTCCTCTTCCTTTTCCATCCCGGTTGGCATTTGTGGGACCGCTCGGTTGATGGAGACGCAATCGGTGAGGTCCGGGAGGTCTTTATTGCGGTAGATCGGCAGCGGTTTGGCGGCGTCTAGCGCTCGCGCGCGGAACGAGAGTTTACTCATTGTTTTCAGCGATCACAAACACACTAAACACGGATCATTCGGTACAAGTACACACACGAGCCGACGGTTCTCTCCGCGGCCGCACTCACTGGTGTCCCTCCGATCGAAATCCGGCGGTTAAAGGCATCTCTGAGCGAGTTGTGGTGTTTTTTCACGGGCTTTTTTTTCTAGGCTGGTGAGAAAACATGGCGGACATGATCCCGACAGCCCGCGCGACACTGCCAAAGAGCGTGAGCTAGAGCGCGCGTGTGCCGCTGCGCGCGCACCTCATGCAACATGCGTGCACACGATATTACGACACACGGGCACGAGGGAACAGATACGTGAGCTGTCTCAAACATTAGTTGATCGCCCGTTACAAATGTCTATTGATGATAACGTCTTCACAGTGTGCCACGAAGACAATGGCCTAAAATCAAGAATGTAAGCAAATATTGAATGTTTTGGGCCACAGATTTTTTTTAAATTGAAAACCCAAAAAAATAAAATAATTAATGACAGGGGCGACAATCCATCCCTGGATTCGGAAGAGTATTGAAAAGGCCCCTGTCATACTAGGGCCCTTCAAATCTTCCTAATGTTCCCAGTTACAGTGCCCATGTTCATCAACTGTTAAAGAACACTTGAGCTGCCTACCTTCCCCTTTAGTTACATGATGCAAAGGTATGTTAACCCTTACTCGGAATTACAAGTTAGTTAGTGCGCACACAGTGTGAGTGAGTAGTGAACACACACTGCAAACCGTGACACCCACCTGGAGCAGTGGGCAGCCATTCACTGTGGCGCTCGGGGACCGATTGAGAGTTGGGTCCAAAAGAGTCAATTCCTCAACTCTGAATAGCCACAGAGTCAATGTCGACTCCAGCACAGATTTTGACTCTATTGCTTATTTAAACTTGTTTACTTATTGTTTCATTTCGCTCACTCCTTGCTTATATAGTGCACCCAGCTGCCATGCAGGAGTGAACGAAATGACATATCACACTGTTTCAGAGAACTGTCACACAATCTTTGTTCCATACATTTATCCTACATGTAGTTTACTTTAGGAATGGATAACAGCTATGGTGACTCCTTTCCAGCTTTGCTTTAATTGCTTTGATGTTACCCCTACAGAGTATACAGAGTAAACAGGTTTGTTGATGATGCAGTCAACATGGGACTGCATTTTATTCTGCAACATAACTGGGACTTATGCAAGGATCTTATTTGTGGACTTCAGTTCGGCCTTCAATACCATCATGCCTGATCTTCTCACAGACACACTGACCCAGCTTTCTGTGTTCACCCCAATCTGTCAGTGGATCCCAAGCTTTCTGACAGATAGGCATCAGCTAGTGAGATGGGAAAACTCACAGCCAGGATCCTCACTATCAGCACTGGCGCCCCCCGCAGGGTTGTGTGCTCTCTCCACTGCTCTTCTCCCTGTATACAAATGACTGCACTGCAAACGACCCCTCTGTCACTCCTGAAGTTTGTAATGACACCACAGTCATCGGCCTAATCCAAAATGGTGGCGTGTCTGTTTATAGACTGGAAGTTGACAGCTGGCTGTCTGTGCGGTCACAACAACTTGGAGCTTAGCATGCAACTCAAACTCAAAACAGTGGCAATGAGGGAACTCTCACTGTGCTCATCCATAATGGTCTGGTTCAGTTCCACCACCAAATTAGACATCAGGAGACTACAACGGATGCCCACCCACCGAGATCTTTATACCTCCAGAGTAAGAAAAAGGGCTAAGAAAATCACTTGTGGATCCCACACACCCACCTCTCTGTCTTTGAACTGTTACCCTCTGGCCGGCACTACGAAGCACTGAGCACCAGAACAGCCCCCCCCCCCCCCCCCCCCCCCCCGAGGCTATATTCAGCCTGAACAATTAAACTCCCATAACTCCACACGATTTTACTAACTGTCCATATTTATACATAAATCAGAAAATGTATATCTGTAAAATAGCTCCTGTCAGTAAGATAAATTCCTTGTGTGTGTAAACAACTGGCACATAAAGCTCAATGTGATAATAATGCAATAAATATAGATGAGGTTTTCCATGGTTTAATCCTGTGTTCGTAATCATTAAACTAGTCAGGAGTCAGGAGTGGGGTTCAGAAGTCTGAGTCGACTCCAAAAAACCTGGACTCAAACAAATCAAACTCTAGTCAAGGGCACCTCAGTTAATTCCTGCCAGAACTGAGACTCAACGCCACAATCTTCAGGTTACAAGTCAAACTCTCTAACATTAGGCCGCACCTGGCCCAGTAGATAACGGGTACCTTTACAACTTGATCTCATGAGAAAGCACAACATAACATTTTTACATGCTGCAATTTCATATGAATGTAATATAATAATACAATATAATTCGTATAGTTTTAAGTGACGTGAAGGCCAAATATGGTGACCCATTATAGTAATCCCTCGCCACTTCATAGTTCAAGTTTCGCAGCCTCAGTCCATCGTGGATTTTTCAAAAATATTTATCGAAAAATAAAAATTCAAAAATATCGGCAGTATTGCGTAAATATTGCGTAAAGCAGCATTGTTTTATTGTGACGTGCGAGAGAAACGGTTTCCCGGGATGCCAGACAAAGAGAGAAACTCTCTCAGAGGCTTTGTACACACCCACGGGCACTCAGACAAGGCACGTGATTGGTTCCCGGAGCGAGATCGACGAATGAGAGCACGAGTGGATGCATCCCGTGAGCTGATTGGCTGATCATACTTTGCGTATTTTCACCTATCGCGGGGACTTCCGGTCCACATTAACCGCAATAAACGAGGGATTACTGTATTGGAAATTGTCCTCCACATTTGTTCCATCCAAGTTAGTGGAGTAGCAAGTAACGAACACACACTCTGCAAACCATGACACAGCCATTCTTGCTTTGGCTCCCAGGGATTGAATGGGGGTTCAGTGCCTTGCCAGCACTGAGATTTGAACCAGCAACCTTTGGTTTACCCGTTGGGCTCTCTAACTATTAGACCATGACTGAACCTGAGTTCCCCTAAGTAGCCTAAATTGAACAAATGAATACGAATTTGCCACGTAAAATAGTTATGAATTCCCACAAAAGCTTGTTGGTCGCATACCTTCACACCAATAATTTGATGATTACTAATAATGAGAATCGGAAATTACTTTAATGACATTCAACCTATAAAATAGGCTATAAAGTTTCTATAAAACTGTTGCTGCTTTTTATTTGCTTGGTTCACATGATTAAAACCTGTATGGTATGATTTAAGCCACTGTAGGCTACTCCACGTTTGTCTCTGATTATGAGCGTTTTCACACTAACACAATCACAGTATTCTGTTGACATGATATTTAAAATAAATAACAGCGGCTATAGCAGCGGTGGTGAGCTGGGCAGAGAGGAAAGTGTGGCATGGGGAACTGCTTTGAGAATGTTATCTGCTAAGACACTTTACCTACTAAGACACAAATCATTTTTAATGAGAGGCCCGAGCAGAACTTCGAGCACTGTGCGATGGATAAGTGGAGAATGTCTGAGCACTGCAGGGGCTGCACTCACTGTTTCTCTACTGAAAATTGTCTAAATTGCTTGCATACACTAGGATCCATGTATTAAACCCGGCCATTATGTTGTACACTATACTGTTCAATATGTCATGGTTTCCACAAAAATGTAAGCAGTGATAATAATCAGAAATGTTTCTTGAGCGTCATACCAGCATTTGTGTTAGAATGTTTTCTGATGGATCATGTGACAGTGAAAAAGTTAATAATATAAAGTTTGATAATATTTCACGATATTACTGTTTTTACTGTATTTGATTAAATAAAATGTTTAAGATGTTTCACTACCCAGAGTTGTTGTTAGTGGTGATTCCCCGGCATTTGACCTCAAAACACACAATTATGTCACACGACTCGTTAGTTGCCTAAAGGGATTGAGATAACGGGTGTGAATTGGAGTGAAATTGCTGAGAAAAAGGACAAAAGGTGAATAGCAGGCAAATGGCATCACAGGCTTCAAAGATGGCTATTCTAACTCTCACAAACCGTTCTGTTTCTCCAAAATTTTTACTTGAATATCCTTTGCCTACCTGTGTGAACCTAATTTTTTAGTCTTGTCCAGAGGTGTCCCAGTCCCTATGTGCTGTGACAGCCATAACGTTCCTCATTACTGTACCTCATATAATACTCTGCTTTCCCTTCAGGGTCCGGTACTTTAGGTACTGCTGGTCCCGGACATTCTCTGCTAAGTCCTGGGAGTTTTGGATGTGACACTCCTCATTGCCAACTAATGGTGACAGGAATGTGGCCAAGTGTCTCGTAGTGTCGTATGATGAGTTTAGGATACGACTGACAGTCTGAGTTGAGCTCCCTCTTTATTTTTGGGAGCTTGTATGAACGCTAAGATTCCCTAGCGTAGAAAACAGAAGTGGAAGTTGCACTCAGTAGAGTTTCCTACTCAGGTAGCACTTCA
Organism: Rhodeus uyekii; assembly: GCA_037043235.1. Lineage (NCBI taxonomy): Eukaryota > Metazoa > Chordata > Actinopteri > Cypriniformes > Acheilognathidae > Rhodeus > Rhodeus uyekii. Next base: position 9,628,042 of record JAWRVZ010000006.1, on the reverse strand, counting down.
GTAAATGCACATAGTGTGCAAATGACCTAAAAATCTCCTGAATTATGCATTATGAGCTGCGTGTATTCATTGAGGGGGAATAGAGGGCCCAGGGGTCCTTGTGATATTGTGACGTGGCCCCATTGGGCCACAGGCATTACTAGACCCAGTTTCAACTCAGCTCATGTGTGAATGTATATTCTCTGCGGAGTGTTTTTTTTTAGGCAACTTCTTCTTGCTCACGTGATGTTGATATTTTAGTCAGAAAATGTAAAGGGAGAGTAAGCCACTTCTATAGAGTGCATAACGTCTGGGTCTTTTTTCATTTGTGCTGAAACTCTGAAAGAGTCAAGAGGTATAATTTTCCTTTTTGCCTGCGTAGAGGAGAGTTTTACATTTTTTCACATTTATCCCACAAACATAGGAATATGTCTTCTGGATTGGATATAATTTCCACTCATAAAAACTGGATACTTCTTTATAAACATATCCAGTTGTGGACTGATTTTATTAAATAGTGGTCATACGATACATGTTCTCAAAGACAAAAAATCAGCTGTGTAGTTGAATTATTACCAGTACTAAAACAAGTCAAATACTGAAACAAGATCCACATTTAATACAAGACCAGACAAAAGCTTATGTCTTTTTTGTGTGATCGCAACATGTGTTTATGTTGTATTCTGTCATTATATAATTTTTTTTAAAACCAAATTTCCAGATCTCGAGTTGTGATTTGGACAGTTGAATTGCAAAGATTTGTAGAATCTATAGACAGTAGAATTGCAATGTTGTATTTAGTCACATTGTTTTTAGTCAAATGAATACATTTTACGTGTGAACGGAGAGCTTTAAATGTTATTGCTAACATTAAAATTGATTATGAGCTATGTCCTATTTCTAAAAACATATGCTCATTTTCATTTGCACCTTGATTTGTATATTTTAGGTTTTCATTTTAATTTAAGTTTTAGTGATGTTGATACACACACACACACACACACACACACATGATTTTAGAACTTCAAGTTGTACTTATTTCATTTTGTTGGAGAGTGAAGATTCATTTACTCTTTCAGTTTATAACAACACTGATATCTGTGTGTTTCAAAGTGGTTAAAATGCTCATATACACCTTCTCTTGTGAGCGGAGATGATGGAGAGGCAAATGGCAGATGTGTATGGCGGCATATGCATTGGCATTGTGACATCTGTGTTTGGGGAGCTGCCAAATGATTCTAGAGACACATGTTTTTCCCAAGAGGAGCTCAATGTAGATATTAATTTTCTCTCCAGTGATAAAAACTCTCTCTGATCAGGTTATAATGAACCACTTGGTTTCTCAGGGCAGTTCGACTAACTGTAAGGACACTCAAAAAACACTCAAAAATATGTGAGAAACATACACAGAATGACAATAAAAAAAACCTGTCTATCTCCATCATCTCCAACATCACAATATCTGTCTATCTATTTGAACAAATAGTGGATGGGGTTTATTATTAGTAACACCCCTACTCTTTACGGCAAGTGCCATGGGATTTTGAATGACCACTGAGAGTCAGAACCTCAATTTAATTTCTAGACTATGAAATTTAAATGTATGCATTTAGCAGAAACTTTTATCCAACGGGACTTTACAATAGAAGAGCATATTCAGTATAATGTATAACAGTAGTTACAAGATCAGTCTCACAATGTTATTTATTCTAGCTTATTAGAACTTATTACTCCAGTCGCCTTGGAATTATACAGATTTAGAATAACACAATCGTTTTCAGTTACTGGTGAGTGGGGTTATAAAAAAATTTCAGAGCTTCGGATATGAATGCTTTTCACTGTGGATTAGTGCATGCATTATGAATTCTTTCTCCTTTTTGCTATGTTAAAGCACACAGCATCATGCTGGGAGAATGTGATGTGTCAACTCCCACACTGTTATTCAAGGACATTGACAGCCTGACCTGAACTTCAGTTCAACAGCTCAGAGAGAAACAGTGCGATGAGATGCCGGACAAGCAGTCCACTTTCATTTATATATAACCTCTGTGGTGGGCGTTCAGTCGCTGGACTGCAGAACTCTCCTGCTGGAGCTTCAGCCCCTTTCCAGGTGAGTCTGGGACTGCAGACAATGTCAGCAATTTTAGAAACACCTGGGAAATGTTTTATATAATCTAGATGCACATTAATAATTATGCGCTAATGTCTTCATAACATGGTTAGATTTTCTCTTACTCTTACAAAGGCTGCATTTATATGACCGGAAAATGAATTGCCATAATGTGAAACTATTATAATTTAAAACAAACATATTTTGAAATGTAATTTACTTCTGTGATGCAAAGTTGAATTTTCAGCAATTACTCCAGTGTCACATGATCCTCCAGAAATCATTAATTTCTGTTTATTATTATCAAAATCAGTTGTGCTGCTTAATATTTTGTGGAAGTTTTTTTCCAGGATTATTTGATGTATTGAAAGTTCAAAAGAACAGCATTTATTTGAAACAGAAATCGTTGTGACATTTTTGATCAAATGAACGCATCGTTGCTGAAGATAAATATGAATTTCTTCCAGAAAAAAAAGTGAATTGAGGGATACAAGTGAAATCTTAATCAAAATGATTGTGTAGAGGTGAAAGGCTGACATCTAGTGGTGTATTCATCCAAAAACCAATCCTCGCTTTGATAAAATGTCAAATTGCAAGTATTACAACCCGTAATATATTTTTTTGTAATCTGACCTACATTTGCTCTCAGATGCAGTGTTAGTGCTTTTACAGGGGAAATCTTCACCTCTACCTTTAAAAGCAGACTGAAGTACGCATGTGACTTTTCATAGCATTGAGAGACAGTACACGTTTGAGAGCAGTCACTATACTTTATTTGAGGGGAGTAGTAGCATAAAATTTAATCTGTACATTATGTAACAATTACGTCTGATCAGGCCCTGAATGCGTTAAATACTCAAGAGTAAGGTGGACAAAAATGGCATGTCCAGCACAACAGTAATACAGCTGCTCGCACCTAAAATGAAGAGTTTTGGTAAAGTAGAGACATTCACTCAATGAGAAGAAACATTGTCACTGGAGAGAAGTGTCTGAGAGAAAAGACAAAGAGAAGCTGCTGGTCGAATCCCAGGAGCAATACTTGCAACGCTGCACCATGTCGTCTGTCGTGCTACATGGTTTGTTCAATCTTTTGAACGCCGTGAGTGGAAGTCTGAGGTAAAGGATTGATTCTTTTGTAGTGTGTTTTAAAAATAGAGAAAGCATCACTTCTCATTTATCCAGAAAAGAAGAATGACAGAAGGGCCATGATATAAATTAATAAAACTAAGATACAGATGTACAAAATTAACATTAAAATATTCAATAATAATAATAATATCAATAAAGGATTTCTTTCTTTGAGACATAAAAAAACCTCATGCTCTTTTCACAATCTTAGACAACATTCATATGTACATACGGTGCGTTTTCAATTGAGTCTTCTACTAAACAGGGGGGCTTTTCATATTATTTAACCTTCTTCCCAGACTCCTCAAGTAAAACACCAAAAACAGACAAGAATACAGGACAGCACCTGGTGAAAACACTCTAGAGCCCAGCAAAGTTGCTCATGCTTAGTGAATCTTCTGTAGTGTTTAGATGAGACTCTCAGAACGAGAACATTCGTCCTAACCCTAACCAGCAAATGAACCACCGGCATCAATTTTGCACTTACTGAGTGCGACTGAGGGCCTTTGAAAGATGGAATGGGCCCTTACTTTATCATTCTGACAGCAGTCAGATGAAGTAAAACCGAACGAGCTGGAGAGAGAGAGAGAGATAGAGAGCTTTCATTGAAAGGGTTTGATTGCATACGGTTGTATGAACCTGAACATTGTCAAATGCACCACATGGGTTATCACGAAAGCAAAATGAGCCACTCAATTCAATTTCAGAATTTGTTCAGACAAGCAACAGAAACCTGATTTTGTATCGCACTCAAATCAGTTTAGATGTTCGTAGTCTAAATGGATAAAAAAACAAAACAAAAAAACAGACATGAACAAACAGGATTAAAATCACATCCACATGTGGTATGAAATCAGATTAAAATGGTCAGATCAGATTCAGGATTTGACATGATTAATATCAAAATGATCAAAATCACTGAGCCACTGAATCATATATCAGGGTTTGTTCAGACAGCAGAAATCTCAGTTGTCAAATCGGTTTAGTAGTTTGTAGTCTGAACGAGAGAGAGAGAAAAAGAGAGGTTTACAATCCTGCTACAAGTCACATCCATATGTGGTTTGAAATCAGATTAAAATCAGTTTGATTGTGAAGAGATTTCAGGCATCGTCTAGGATGCAATATGACAGTAATGGCTGATATTGACTACGCCGTCTGAACAAATGGATCAGATTTTTTGCAAAATGACAGTTGGATTTGAAAATCAAAACGATTTAAGTGCAGTGTGAACAAAGCCTAAGAGCAGCAGCAGAGAAGCTGTTCATTTAAAAGACTGTCGGCCAGTCGGCAGAGAGTTACTGCATGTGTTCGGTCCCCATTACAGCATATTATTAGCTTAATACTCTCAGACAACCGGGCATCATAACATATGCATAGCATGTCGTAAGCTTGACGTCAACTTCAGTTCATGATGTACATTATGGTCTAAGCGATCCGTATTTTTACCACACTGGAAGTGGCCTGTGAGCTGTGAAACAGTCCCTGCTTCGGATGTTATTGCACATAATATGACGACACGAATAAGGTGTTATATATCAAGGGCCCTTGCATACATAATACAACAAGGGTCACCAGAATGGCACCAGAGGGCTCAAAGCAAAGGGAAACGCTTCCTGAGACATAGTTCTTGTAGAAGTGTGTAGAAGGTCGCCTGGCTGCTGATCTGAAACCAGTTTGACGTGACAGACGGTGATCGTAGAAGACCAGGACTGGACGATTCCAAATGAAAATGAAACTAAAAAGAGTGACGCCCTGAAGACAGGAAATACTTCAGATGAATGAATAATGAAGGGGTTTCCATGACTGCTAACGGGATCTCATGCACAAGCTCCACATGATAACAAAGGTTTGAAAAACGAAGGGAAAAAAAGAAAAAAACACAAGGCATGCACATACGTGGACACCGCAAACCTATATTGGTAAGTGCTTCTGTATTATTTTCACAAAAATTCATATTTTCAGGGATTTTTGTCTTCTCAACAGGTCTTGATAAAGGTCAAAAATTGTTTCAACAAACAAACGGTCACAATGCTAAAAAAAGGATCACATTTTAAAACGCAGGGCAACACAGAGAACAACTAAAAGAAAGAAGGCAGAACACTGGTTTATGAATGGCCATCGTTTCTTGGCATAATCTGTCATATAAAAAAAACTTTTCCCCGTATTTAAAAAGCTTCCGTGCCAAATGGAGGTCATCGAAAAGCCTCTTTTTTTATATCATATAGTGTTACAAAACAAACGTATTATTAGGATGAGAAACTGAGGTATACCTTGTCGAGAGGTTGGTGGTTATCTGACAGAAACTCTGAAAGCTTTCAGAGAAAACACGTGTTGATTTGGGTTGTATCGTCACCCTTTCTGTTGATATCTGTACAGCAGCGTCACACTACACATTCAAAAAGCTGTTTCTTATTGGCATTACAATAGTCATTCATATGAACACATTACATGTGTTTTTTTACATGGACGTTGCCCTTTTTTATACTGAAATGACACGAGTGCCGTGCAGAGGAGTCACGGTTTCTCCTTGAACGGGAAAGTTTCTTCTCCAAGCAGAGAAACGACAACAATGTTTGAGATGCCGGCTTATAATCTTGCGTCCTTACCGGAGCTCCCCGTGGTACTAGTTTATATATACACACACATACATTAGCATAGCGGGCTCCAGGTGTACCTGTATCAAACCCAGATTCGGCGCAAAATGTATAGTCTGCATTAGCTCCAGCCGTAAGTATAGAACAATCATCCAGCATGTCTGAAGCCGGCTGTCAGAACAGCAGTTCACCACCATTCCCGACGTTTCGTTTCGCTTCGGTCAGCCCGCAAATCACATGCTGATATCCTCTAGTCATAGACTGGACTCCTTAGGGGGATAGTCCACGTTGGTCACCATGGTTACGACAGTGACTATTTCTTCTGGAGCTGAGATGCTGGTCTGCCGCTGCATTTGGACCACGCGTTCCTCAACGCATCCCGCGGAGAGACGCGCCTCAGCCTCGTGGTCCCAACACTCCTCTATAGTCTCGCACAGCATGGCCAGACCCTGTCAGACAAATGAACGCTTTTTATATCAAGCATAATGTTCACCAAATTAAAATGTTTGGTGAGGGTTAACGATGGACGTGGTTACGTACCAGATGTTTCTGCCAACATTCTCTGAGAGTGGGCCGAAGCTTTTTGTGGACCACCACCTCCTGCATGTCCTCTAGAGTGGGATGTTGGCCCACCTCCTCCTCAAATGGAAGCATGTACTCATCAACTGGACCTTCAGAAAAAATGAATAAACATCTGCTCAGATCAGGAAGTCCAACCAATGAGGTTTTTTTCCTTTTCAAACTGGGTTCAGGGAGCTACAAGGGGTACACAGAACATTTCCAAGACAAATACAACAAGTTATTTTTTTAGGTAAGTCAGATTTCAAATTTTTCGCCTATTTTATTCCATTTTTAGTTTTTAACTATTTCGAAGTTTGTGGGAATTGTAGTTCTTTTGTATGTATAGCTGGGTTTAAATGTTGACGCAGGTATTAACTCTAGAAGACAATATTTTAATATGCAAAATAAACAAGGGAAGAGAAGCTTTGTAGAAGAGAAAGTTGAACAGAATGATGATAACCACTTGATGTGCTATCACACTCTATCATCCATTCAATCCCATCATGCACGGAACTCAATGAGGTCGCCACACATGACGACCACTGTCACAACAGTCCCAGTCTGCTTCACTGTCCACAGCTAATCGATACGGTTCCATTAGACCAGACAGAAATAATCAATAATGGCGAGCATACTGCACTTACTCAGGCTTATTCAGGAGCTCGAGTGGCAGCACAACATACTGAAAACATGTGTGAGATCAACGAATCCTGCCAAACATGTTACAACTGTAATATCAATCACATTACTACCATATAAGTAAGGGATAAAAAATGGCTAGGTGTGCATTTCAAGATTTTAATGGAGTCAAATGTAAAAATTATGGTTATTTTCGTCAGTTATGAGTTGTTAAATCTAGTGTTTGCATTCACAGAGAGAAAATAATGCAGTAAAATTACATTAATTTGAATGAATTATAAAAATTGTTTTGAAAGAATTATTGCAATTGAGCAAGAGAGACTTTCCTGTGAATTCCCTGCATCTGTGCAGCATGAATTGCCGTTTAAGAGTTTAAACAATGACATTACCACCTTGTTACTGGGAAAGTAATGTAGCAATTCGGTAGCGAAACTAAGTTACTAATAGAAATCGCAGGGCAGAGTTAACAACAAATTTCTGTGCACCTGAAAGAATTGCAAGACAGTTTCAATGAAGCATGTTAATGTAGAATGTGGTTAAACTGACTAGAACAACCTGTGCATTACACGGTTTGAATGCACACCTTCCAGCCAATCAGAATTGAGTATTCAGAAAAACCCTGGGTATAATAACTGATATAATTGTAGAGTGTCAAAATGGTTCGTAAGGAACAACAGCTCACGCATTCATACCATCAGAGGCAGTGCAGCGGGCCGCCAGCTCCCACAGCACCAGCCCGACCGCATACATGTCTATCCTGAGGAAAGAGTCTCGTTGGAAGTTGATGGCCCCTTCCAACACCTCCGGGGCCATGTAACGCCTGGTTCCCACCTGGAGCACACAGAGAGATCACACTTCTGATTAGTACAACATATGAAAATGCGTATTATCTGCCTTGATTACAGCGGCAGTTAATTATGGGCCAGGAGCAACGTTTACATGTTTTAATGATGAAGATGCACTCTCTTAAACGTACCTATAATAAAATGCTGTTCATGTAGTGTGGAATTAATGCAACTTCAGTACAAAGTCACTACAATAGGTCCTACAATCTTTATAACATCACTGCAGTCAATTCATTAATGGTTTCAATATGGATGGTCCAGCAAACTGATTTATCGCCTAAAACACTAGTGAACATCTTAAGGTTTGAACATCTTACATAAAACAATAAGACAAGAAAGTTGCTTTTTTATATATTTGATTATTTTGTATTTTATTCAATTACTGTTTACTGGAGACTGCTTACTGTCTACTTCAGACTGCTCTTAAAAACCTGAAAAAAATAATTTTAATTAATTTGTATCCATTTTCTATTCTTTGTTTGTTTTTATTACCACACATTGACTTGAATAATTTCTTGGAAAAACTTCAAGATGAGTTTACTTCTTCGAGAAGCACTTAAAGTCTAAATAATGAAATGGTAGTAATGAAATTTGTTAGCATTTATATAAAAATTTTGCATATGTTTTTGTTGTGGTTTTGAGAATGAAATTTCACTGCTCATTAGTTATTGACTACTGACTACTCTTGGTTTATGTGTTAATTATGTGGACAGCCTCTACAGAATAATATTAATATTTAAACATACTTCACACAGCCAACCCTAGCACAAAGGGTGGCACTTTACAATAAGCACCGGATCCAACACTTACCTGCCCATGCGTGTCCCCAGCGGACTTCCCTGCCTCAAACTTCAAAGCCAGACCAAAGTCAGCTATACAGGCTGTCAGGTTTGTTTTCAGCAGCACATTCTTGCTCTTAATATCCCTGTGCATGTATAATACAAGTTTAAATATGTTAAAACTGCTTAAATTGATCACAAACAGATGATTTTAAGACCGTTTCAGCAGTTTATATCTATACAATGAAAGTCAATGGGTTCCAAAACAACACTGGAGCCCAATGATTTCCACTGTATGGACAAAAAAATAGACCCATTAAAAATATATATATATTGTGTTTCCGCAGAAGAAAGCAACCCACACAGGTTTGGAACAACAAGCGAGATGATTTAGACAGCAGAAATATGAAGCATGGTTCAATATAACCAATAACAACAAAGGTTTTTAGATAGCTGTATATTTCAAACCTGTGAGCGACGGCCGGTTTGTGGCCATCTCTGTGTCCTGGGAAGTCAGAGTGCAAGTAAGCCAATCCTCGAGCCATGGTCTGAGCGATGTGACACAGCTCGTTCCACGTCACTACGTTGGCCTTCAGGTAGTCCGTCAGGGAGCCCTGCACACAGACAGCAGAGATGTGTGGATCAATCACGGCTGCGCATCAACCTGTAGTATAAACAACTAAAACCTTTTAACTCACTATAAAAAGTATAAATTTAGCAATAAAACACAGACTGACTGCTGATAAAGCAAATCACTTTGAGCGCTACTGTAGCACATATTGACTCAATAAACTTGAATCATCTTTTTATGAAAATTGGATCCTACCGGGCATCAACATGACATGAAAAACGCTTCATTTGTAATGAACCTTTTGTCACTTCTTTCTTTCTGTCCCTTAAGAACCTCTCAAGTACAAGACCATAACAAAATGTTTTATAGACAACAGTGCAAATTTAGGAAGAGATGCAATTCACTACATCAGTGGCGCTCAAAAAATAGCCATGTGATGTGATTATTAATATTAATAAATAAAAATTCATATTATAATATTAATTCTCATGCACCACTCTTTCTTTGTAATGTTTTAAGTCTTTAGTCTAAAGTTTATATACATATATAAATGTATAGATATAACATAAATAATTGATATAGTCAAGAAATCATTAGCACAGCAAAAAAGAATACAACATGTAAACTGAGAAACTAAAATGTGGATCTAGAAATGTTCATCCTATTAAGTGCAAGCCAATGCTGTGCAGCCCCCATTCAGTTCCAGACCTTCTCATGGTAAGCTGTGATGAGCCATAACTCAATGTCCAGGTTGCTTCCTCTCTTCTCGGCCCCGATGAAGTGCAGAACGTTTTCATGCCTCATGCCAGGGAGATTGAAAATGTCATACTCATTCTGCCAAGACAGCTTGTCCTGAGAAAGACACAAAGCACACAGTTATTACATAAAACTGGCGAACACTGATCCACTGGTAAGTTGACATCAGTAGGGATGCTAACTGATCATTAAAACAATTGATACATCAAGTCTTAGCTGACATTCACAATCAATTCAGATTATGTAAGTAAGCAGTCATTTACCAGAGTAATTAATTATTACATGGGTGATTGATAGATGAAACAAATGATCTCTAAGCTGTGGAGCGAGACAGCTTGTTAGGCGTGTTTCCAATAAAGATGCCAATTTTCAACATTTCAAGAAATGCATATTTATTTTTATATAATTTATATACTGTTATTTAATTAATATAGATTTACCACTTTTATATTGTAATAGATTGTAAAAAATATAATTTATTCCTGTGATGGCACATTTCTCCAGTCTTCAGTGTCACATCCTTCAGCAGAAATCAGTAAATGGAAATGTTTTGTAACAATTTAAGTTTCATGCGCTTCATAGGCTGACACATGGCTCAGCTCCACATTTGGCTGTGTAATTGGTTAAGCAGGTTAGATTAACTCATCAGCTTTAGAAGCTGATTCCCTGGCTTTGGGTCCGCGTGGTACCTGAATGGGGAAGATCTTCACTGCCACATAGTCATTGAGCAGCTGAGCCTTCCACACACAGCCAAAGCGCCCCCTAGCTTTGATTTCCAACAACTGCAGAGGCTTCTGGACCAGGGTGGGAGACGGTGGCATGGGTCCAGGGTCCTGTAAGACAACAGATAACAAAGTGTAAGCTATAGGGTTGGTTGAACCACCTGTAGGTTTCTTCACTACAGTGACCATTGTCAAACAGCACAATTCACAGCGACTGTCTTAATAACACCCCCTAAGGAGGGTTATTATAGTGACATCATTAATCAACATAAGGTCATTTCAATAAGATATGTGCACAAGGAGGTCCATTCCAAACGACCTCTACAGATGGACGCTCTCTAGAATACAGACCCTTGGAATTAACCCATGGCTCTTAAATAAATGTTCAATTATTTCATATACATGCAAACGCAAGAGAATGGGTACACAAGCACATGCAAAGATTTTGTCTTCACTAAACTCTGACCTGTGAATTAACATTTTTACATACACTACCATTCGAAAGTTTGGGGTTGGTAAGAATTGTATGCTTTTGAAAGTAGTCTCTTATGCTCACCAATTTTTTTTTCAAACATACTGTAAAAACTGCAATAATTTGAAATATTATTACAATTTAAAATAACACTTGTCTACTTAGAATAGAATTTATCCCAGTTAAGGTGAAACCTAAACATTTGATCAATTTAATGTGTCCTTCCTTAATAATAGCATTGTTTTCTTTCTTAAAATAGATAAAATCTTACCAACCCCAAACTTTTAAACATCTCTGTAAGGTACAAATCAGAAGAGGAACTGCCTGAATTTATAGTTTTAAAACCAGTTTCATCAAATCATGACCTCCAAAAAATGTCCCAAAGATTCCCATCCCTAATATTGTGCCAGATAGCTTATATGAAGTGACAAGCTGATCGTGGTGATGTGGTGGGGTAAAGGTGTACCCATGTCATACAGCTGAGCTGCGTAAAGCTTTGACAGAAGGGGCTTATGGGAGTTGAAGTTCAGAGCTTGTTAAACATAATCCACAGCTTCAGTAAGTGGACCACAGATTTGATAATCAGCTGACCTAGTTTGTGGGTGCAGTGAAATGCACTGGCCTGCCATTACACCTTGAAGGTGTAAACCTTCCTGCGCATGCCTTATGTAAGCAGAGACCATTAAGCAGTTAATCTAAATGCATGAGTGTGCGCTCAAACCCCGTCTACACCCGACATAACCTTTTTCTGACCAATTACCCTTTGTCAGCAAAACACAATAGGCCGTTTCCTGCTTATCAAATAAGCTAATCCCAGTTATTCAAGCGAATCAGTGTATGAAAGCAATATAGATGGCATCTGTAGGCACAAATCCAAACTGTGCTGCCTAAGACTGGCATACTGCTCATCAAATTTTCATGGCTAAAAAAATTTGAATCTACAAATTTCACACTGGAATTGTTTTTGTGTGCAAAATATAAAATCAAATTAAAATAAATATAAAAGCAACAATAATATAAATATTGATTTTTACAGACATGATTATAATTTTACTAAATTAGATGTTTATATAAATAGAACTTTAAAAATATAAAACATACCTTTTTTATTGTTTTATTCTGGGAATAAAAAACCTAGGTACATTTTTTTAAAGGTCTTGTGAGATTGTAACTAAAACTCTTTAACATCCTACTTCCCATTGTTTTAAGTGCCTGAATAGGGAAAAAAACAGCTTCATTTGTCCTCCATTAGAAACAAATGCTCAAAAAGTAGGTAGGATGAAGAAAGGCTGTCCACAGAACACCTGCTGAATTGTGGTTTGGAGTTCAGGCAAAAGTAGGACAAATGGAGAACAGGCATGTTTTTTTATGTGGCCTACATTTCCACCAACTGAACATGGGTGGGGGGAGAGAAGGCACTGATTGTTCTGAATCGAGAATCCTTAGCATATGGATCTGGGTTGTTAACTAACTTTTTTCCAAGTCCTCAAGGAAACAAATGCCGAAGAAAAGTACATCGCATGACTGTGGGTGGGAGGAGACGAGGTTAAAGAACAGAACATCCATCATACAGAGAAGAAAAACACGAAAAGATCAGGACGCAGGCGAGAAAGCGAATACTTCTGAGATGGCAATGCTTTGCTGTTACACAAACCGAGAGAGACACATAATGAGGGAGGATGGAGGTACGGGAGGGACTGAGCTCCCAAGGGGTACGTGAAGAAAACAACCCTCCCCCTGACCTCACACATCTACACCCACACAGGTCAGGGTCATGTTTACTTTTCCATTTGCCCAAACGTCAGTCACTAAATGGACACCCCTCATAAATACAATGACAATAGATCTTAGGGGAAGTGTTTGCCCCCGGGGCAGCAGCCGTGGATGGAGGCAAAGGCTGACATTTTTAAAGCATACCTTTTCCAAAATAGAATAAAATAAAAGAACACAGGTAATTTAAGAGGTCTATCCATCTACCCAGATGCCTGTGGCAGATATAGTATTTCAGTGAGCAGGATACTGAAGTTGTTTGTGTTGTTCGATGTCTGAAAATAAAGTCACAGGTTTAAAACGTCCAACGGACATTTGTTGTATTTGTACTTGAATGTGAAGCATTCATAAATGTATTTAGCGTCCTATTGTGACCACAGATGTTCTAATTCTCATTTCTCAACCTATACTTTGTATAACTGCTTTTAAAAAGACAACGTAAGCAATACTTCAGATACATTTTCTTCTTATTTTATACACATACATTATGTAAAAATCAGATCACAGTCTGTTTTTGCATTCAGCCTGCAAGGACAGCTCACAAACACTTGCCTTCATTATCCTGTGGCACATTCTCATCACATTCAATTGATATGTATTAACCGATTTTGATTGTTACATTTGTATAAATGGTTTTTAATTGATCAGTCTGTATGGACAAAAAAAGAAGTTTATATATATATATATATATATATATATATATATATAAAATAAAAAGTCATCCCATAAGGTCTGTCTATCAAGATCTGTTGTTAGTTATTTACATACATTTCGAACAAAGCAGTACACAGTGGTTTGCTGTAACAAATTCAAGTGTAGGCAGCATGTATACAATGTAATTCAAAGCTAAATTCTTACAGAACTAAATAGACTTCTGAGTGGCAAAATGCATATTGTACGTATTGACACAAGGACTGTTAAAAGCATCTATGTGATTGTTGTAATAAGTATTCAGGATGGACTAAATCTCTAAAGCAATTGAACAACAATCTTTGGCTCCAGACACCCTCTGGGAACACAAAAAGATTAAGAAAAGGTTTCAACAGGGAAATATCTTACACTTTTGCAGCATTTTATTTTCACCCTGAGGTAAACTTATAATGCTAATCAAGGACCCGTGGACCAAAAGTTAAATATTCTGGTCATTTTTCAGTTTTTCCAGACCATTTTAAACTTTCTTTGTGTCCCCAGGAATAAAACAGACCATTTTTGCTGTTAAGGTGAAATGGAAAATGATTGGTGAAAAATAATCTCTGTATAATCACTATAAAACTGGGTTTCTTGCTGGGAGGGGAAAAACTCTGATATAACAAAAATTCCTTGCTAGTTTTATATTTTTCTGTTGCAGACTTATTTAGCACACAGACGAACATCTGTCATGAAGCACATTCATGCAAATGTAAATAAAGCTCAGGGACTTATCAAGGAATATTCTTAGTTCATTAGTTTTTAAGAGTTTTTTAATACCATTTTTAAGACCTATGACTTCCATACAAACACAAAATCACCATTTTCACTTTCTTATATGCAGGAAAGCAAAGGAATCTCCTGGTCAAACACATAAAAGCTAATTTTTACTCTTGTTAGGGTTAAGGTGGGTCATATTGTTAGGGTCATATTACCATGTGTATCTCCAAATAATGTATTATTATTATTATTATTATTAGTTTCAGTGCAGTAGTAATGTTATTTAATGTAAATAATATACATATACATCATATAACATTACTACTGCACTGAAACTAATTGTAATAATACATTATTATTATTTGGAGATTTACATAGCAATATAACAAGAGTAAAATATTTTTAGTTTTATATGTGTCAGACCACAGTTTTCCAAAATCAAAGACAGTGGGTCAATAAGGTAGTGGTTTTAAGTCTAGCCTATATTTAAATTATGAAACACGACGGAAATTGAATTTGTGCGCTGAAACAGAGGACGTCGAAGGAATGATGCTGATCCACTATGACTGTTTGCTATGAATCTTTCAATGTGACTGCAAATGTTTCATATATTAAGTACAATAAAAGCACTTTAAGCTGTTCCCCCATTCCCACATTCATAACATTCATCTTTGCATACATTTGCTGCATGCTTGGAGACGTGCATTTATCAATCTCAATATTGATGTTTTACCATGCACCTAAATCAAGGGATCTATGCCTGAATCCCCTGAATCAGAGGGGATTTCGTTTTTGTTATCCGTGCACTGAAATTCAGAACATCACAGATTGATGAGGCAATGTGCAGGGATAAACGCAAAATAAAACCATTGGGATATTATAGGAAAATGAGCTAACGAAAACAAAGGGGTGCTTTTGATAGTAATGAAAAAAGGTTTAAAATGAGGTTCCAACATAATCTAAAAAAAAGATGAATGAATCAGGCTTCTCTTACCTCTATCATTATATGAAAGGCGTGCTAGTTGAGGAAGGAAAGAGGAAATCAAGCGTTAGTTTTAGTTTAACGTATATGAGATGGAAAGACGAGATGGGGAATTTCATGGTTTCTGGAAAATCAAGCAAGTCTGCTTCATCATTTTTACTTGCCGGCCAACAATCACATTTAAGCAAGTCTTATTTTTGGGATGGAACAATCTGATTTTGCCATTTTATATATTTTTAAATTCTGTTTAGTGCAGCTTGTGCTGCAAAAAGCACATTTCCTCTTTAAGATGAAAAAGGAATATACTGATGCAGGCTTGAGCCATTCTGATTAAAAATCTTGCCTTATGTAGGACAATTTCTGGCTTGTGCGCAATTGTAAGTGAATATAACTGGAAAGAATGAATCTTCTGTCCCAAGGACACCACTTAACGTATGCTGCTCTCACCTGAGGGGAAATTCTGCATGTTACAGCAACTGCCAGACTTGCACAAGATACTGAGAGACTTCTCTGGATAAAACGAACAACTAGGACCATTTCAGAATCTCAAACAAGAAAACACAAAAGATACGAGTTTAAAGAGAATGGGGCATGAATGTTTGTTTCTCCCTGCATTGTCATTCATAGACTTAATATTGTACCATACTCTTCTCAAAACAGCCGGGATGTAGGTTTGTTTTAACACCTTAACCATGAAATAAATCCAAAATGACTAGACGGAAACAGGGTTTCTAGTGCAATAATATAGCAGTTAGAACATCTACCGAATAATAATAATAATAAAAGCACAAAAAGTTACAAAAAATACATAAAAATGGCACCTTAAATGAAGAGAGAAGTGGGACATGGAAATATGATTTACTGCTGTAAACAACACCAAAATAAGTTTGTAGAGCTGAGCATGTGAATGCACATGAGCTAGAACCTGAATAGAAACAAATTAAACCATGGCAATATAAGTTGCACATGAATGCAGGAGCTGAACCTCCTGGCCTTAAACTCTGCAAAATACATGCAGTTGCCTAAATGGTGGTTCTTTCCTGAGACAAGAAATTCCCTTCCTGACCGTGAAGCCAAGCACTTAATGCAGTTAAAGCACACTGTGCTCTCTCTCCTGAGGGGCATGTTGGGTCTTGGCCCTTGTAAGAAAACTGTTAAATAATCAAGAAGCGTCTCTCTGCCTTCCAAATGGTATGAGAATCTAAAGTGGAGGCTAGGGGCCAAATATTTCAAACGAAGGCATAATTTTTAACTACATATGGTACTTCAAAATGCCCTGAGATTTGATTGAGGAACGTTTTAATGTTTCAAGACAATGTTGATGATAACTGCTAAAGGCATCATAAAATGATTCTTATTTATGCTGATAAAGTGTCCAATGTAAATGCATGCAACCACCGTCAGGCTTCCATTCAAATGTAAAGATGGACCCAGTTGAAAGAGATTTACAGTGCATTTGGTAGTTGCAGTGTAGACGTTTACAGAGATAATATCAGTGAGTAAATGAAGTAACTGACCAAGTTTCAGGGAGACGAGAGAGAGTCTTTAACCAAACAAAAAGAACAAAGAACGATAAATATCAAGTCAAAGTCAGGCAGCTCCAGCTACACAATTAACATTGTGAAAGTTAAGCTTAAACCATATCTCTGTATAAAACAGCAGAAAGTAGGGTTGCTCCAATCGATTGGCCAGCATTATATGACTCAATCTGAAGTCAGTAAATCTCACAATACAATCCTAATTTTGATGATGTAAAACACACGATGACCTCTGTTTTTAGAGGCCTATTAAAATGTCTTATTTTAATCGACTTGATACTAAATTAAAACCCAAATTACATAATTGTTGTAAAGAATATATAATCAAGCCAACATCTGTGGTATTACTTTATCTTAAAAAATGTTAACATTGACAGTCAATGTCACATATCACTTATAAAAAGCTTTAACGATCGGGATTGAGATCAGAATCAGCCAATCATGACGACAGGATTGCTCAAGAAATCAGTAGCCGGTATTGCCTGCAAAAATCTGAGCGTCCCTACTAGAAAAGGAGGTTATATCAGCATCACAATGCAGCAATATCAGCTCTTCTGAAAGATAGACCCTGAACAACCTCTTGGAAGTTAATGGTTTAATCCAAAGGGTGGGCAAACTACGGCCCGCGGGCCATATCCGGCCCGTTTGGCTTTTTAATCCGGCCCGCCGAACTTGCCGAACCTGTATTAAACCTCTTTCATTTTACATTTCCCTGTAATGTCACTCTGTCGCGGTTGAAATAACAGTGTTTAACAGTGGCACTGAAGCTGTGGTGGAGAGTAGGCGTGTGTCGCAAACCCCTCTACACCCCCCTTTATAGCGTTAATTCCGTGTTAAAAAGGAACGAGCGTAAAACTGATGTTTGCGTGCGCGTAAATTACATCCGCGAGCGGAAAACAGAGCTACACGTAAATACGGGTACCCGCAAGCTCATTTTAATCACTCGCGCGCGTGACATCTAATCTGCGCAAGCACTTTTGTCAGTCGTGGGGCGGGGCTTGCTCTTGTAATAGTAACATCAAACGTCATTGGGTAGTTCTTTTTTTCCAGAGGTCAGTTGTGATTGGACACCTGTGACTGTCAATCTAGAACTGAGGCAAATATATGATTCAGTCACATTGCATATTATGGTTTTTCTGTCAATTAAATTGTATTAATATTGTTTTGTTGTAATTTCACGTGTCCCAGTCGAGTGATTTAAGACCAAACTATACTTTATACAGGTTTTCTAGGATTTCTAATAAGTAAATGCACAGGTACGACCTTCACCCCGGCCCCTCTGTCAATTTTAAGAAACCAATGTGGCCCGCGAGACAAATAGTTTGCCCACCTCTGGTTTAATCACTTAAGAGATCAGTTAGCTATAAAGCCTATTTCTGCACTCAAATGTGTAATTCAATAAAAAAATAAAATAAAAACAAGCAGATTTCTTTGTGCCATTTTGCAAAATGCCACTTTCCGTTACCAAGTTACAAAATAATTTCTGGCAGTCTTGCAATGTTTGTGACGCAATAGAGTGACAGCTTTAAAGCTTGAAACAAAAATAGGGATGAAATGATTGATCAAAATAAAAAGTAAATGAATATACATACCATTGTTCAAAATTGTGGGGTAAGATTTATTTTCTCACAAAGGCTGCATTTGTTTAATCAAACATTGAGTTAAAATTGAAATACTGTGAAACAACATTTAAAATGTTAATTTATTTTAAAATGTAATTAATTCCTGTGGTTAAAGTTGAATTTTCAGAAACTATTCCTCAACTTCACATAAACCTTTGGAAACCATTTTAACAAACTCAAAGTTTGATTCAGGTTTTGCTGATGAACAGAAAGCATAAAAAATAGAATTTGTTTAAAACAGAAAAAATGTAACAAATGTAAAATGTTTAATGTGTACTTTCTTTACAAGAAAAAAAAAAACGTACTGAAAAACCTTGTAAATAAATAATTACACAAATAAAATTTTCAATGCCTTCAAAACGATTTTCCTTTTCAGCTGACATCACCAAGACTTATTTTCAAACATGCTTTTCATAATCCAATTTAGAGTCAAACTCCTAAAATGTTTGTAGTTACGTGAAGGATACAGTAAGACTAGACCATTATGGAAGTTGCAAACACAGTTTTAAAATGACTAAGTTTTGTAATAACCCCAAAAGACTTCTGACTGCTGCTGCATTAAGAAACTAATAAAGCTTCCAATGTATCAAAACAAGTTTGGGCTGATTATGACATTTGATATCAGCAGTGCTGTGGGCAGTTTATCTGTCATAAAACATAACACTGAAACTCAATCGGGGAATTCCAAATGCTCACCTGACACAAAGGTAACCCTTTGTGCTACCATAAGGCCCCATATATCATCCCAGCACATGCATTTGTAAATGCATCTATTCTGAGCAGCCAAAGATGTCCTGCAAGGCTCAACAGAAAGGGTTTTTCCCCCACTTCACAGTAGTTCAGATTTTCACATCACTGGATGAATCTATAAAGATGTATAGTTTGGTTCAGAAGTAGACGTGAAGCTTAACATTAGTCACACACGGGGGGGGGGGGGGGGGGGGGGGGGGTAAAGGTCACCCGATTGCTTGTGTCTTGTTACGTCAGTTTTGTTACCTCTTGTTTATTGTGGGAGAAGAGCGCAACGAAACAACAGTGTCCTGATAGATCACATTTGATTTCAGCTGACAGTGTGTTTGAGCTTGAGCGAGTGTGTCATTGAGCACATTATATCCCTGAATTCACTGTCATTCACGTCACCAAGAGCTTCTGCCCAGGGGAAATAACAGCTACCAACAACAGTTGCTAGTGACATAAAGACGTCCTGATACACCGAAACTCAAGAGCTACACTGATAAGAGCAGATGGATTTTACAACAATTTGTTGCATGTGATACATTTCAGTGTTTCAAATCAGTGTCTCTCTCTCTCACACACACACACACACACACACACACACACACACACACACACACACACACACACACACACACACACACACACACACACACACACACACACACACACACACACACACACACACACTAGATTTGTGATCTCATTTTACTAAAAGGGAATAAAAAACATGCATTATATACAAAATATATCAAGTTACCTGGGTAGGCACCAGAACAGGTGGATACGCCAGCTTGTGATGCCGATACATCCAGAATGAAAGCAGGACAACAGCAGCGATGCCCATGATGGGTACAATGGAGTATAGGAGGGTGCTGAACAGTGGAGGCTTTTGGGTGAAGGGGTTGGATGTTGCTGGGGAAATAAAAAGAATGAGAGAGATCAGTACCAACCAATACTATTTATTAAGTGCATAATGTACTCTACCGTTCAAAAGCTTTGAGGTCTGTTACATTTAAAAAAATAAAGAAGAAGTTTTTGATATAAGTCTTATGCTCCCTAAAGCTGCATAAAACACAGTATATAAAAGTAATGTTGTGAAATATTACAAATATTATATGCATTATTATATATAGCTTTCCTGTAGCTCAATCAGTAGAGCATTGGTGTTTACAACGCCAAGGTCATGGGTCTTACAAGCAAGAACTGATTCAATGTGTTCCTTGAATGCAATGTAAGTCGCTTTGGATAAAATAGTCTGCCAAATGCACAAATGTAAAAATATTATTTTATATTGTAACTTATTCCTGTGATGGCAAAGCTGGATTTTCAGTATCATTACTCCTGTCTTCAGAAATTATTCTAATAGCTGATTTGGTGCTCAAGAAACATTTCTTTTTATTGTAATGTTGAAAAAGTTGTACTGCTTAATATTTTTATGGATGCCTATTATATAAGCTATAATTTTTCAGGATTCTTTGATGAACTTTTGATCACTTTAATCTTTGAAAAAAAAAGAAGAAAAATAAAATAAATAAAAAGTAATAAAAAAAAAAACTTTATTGACCCCAAACTTTTGAACAATAGTGTATCTGTGACCAAAACATTACTAACTGGGAAATGTCCATTCACACATTTTCATGAACACCATTTACATTTAGACCTTTAGCAGACATTTTATCCATTGTAACTTACAAATAAATGACAAAATTACAAAAATAAAGAAAAATATCCCTGTGTTCAATTCAATATGCTGTAAAGGCCTCCTTATATACAAAACCGCAACGCTTTCTTTTCAGGTAGCCTTGTTACAGTGCAATTACACATTGAAGTACTGTGTAATATTAAATCAAAGAGTTAGATGTATTTAGTTACACATTAATCACATTTATTACTATAGTAACCTTAATACTGTAGTAACATGGAAATTGTAAAATAAAGTATTAACAAATAATTACAAGAAACAAATATGCTTGTTGTATTCTACTAGTTAAGACTGTTAGAATATACTGGCATGATATATGTCATTCAAATTTTTACAGTAACTAATTATGACCATTATAATCAAATTTCATCCATCATGAAACTGAATATTTCTAATTTGTCTATAAAAAAGCCTAGAGTTATTAACGTTGGTCCACATTCTGAGCTTTTATTATTACTTTTAATTTTGCGTCAAATAAGTATTTTTTTAAATTTAGTGAACTGTTCCAGCTGAAAGGGATAAAATAAAAACCAATGAATAACGAAATGAATATTAAGAAATATCAGTATTTCCCTAATTTGTAATACATATATGCTCTTTAGAAACAGCTGAAACCCACATTTTATTATTGTAGGTTTAATAAGAGATATCGAGGTGAAAAGGGATGATAGCTGCACTACTAAGCAGAACCGCTTTACTCCTAATTCCCAAAAGAGGAAAAGCACACGAACACAAGACGGATGTGAAGTCTAGCATACACCTTCTATACGTCACATTACCGAGATAAGCTGCGTGCCTTGAGAATCTCTCACTGCATACTTATCTTATGTCCTGCACCTTTTGAACTCGCTAATTACAATTCTTACACGTCAGCCTTGAAATTCAAGGTTGGTTTGATTCGCTAAAGGCTGCTGACAGATCCTGCCTTTTGCAAACAGTTTTATTCCAATGCAAATGTGTCTATGCAAATGCACATTCCCATTAAGAGAGGTTTAGCAGAACTGCACGAGTGTGCGTTTCAGGGAGGATTGCGTGTGTACTTAGAGCAAACGGTGGAGTTTGGTTTCTCTGCATCTAGCGCCAGAGATCAGACTGGGCCGTGGCGGTTTGCCAGAAATGCGGTGACCCCTCGCTCTTGTGTTATGGCAAAGCACTTCTCATTCGCCTGGGATGACTGCGGGACCATGTGCAAAACCCACCAGGTCGAACTCCGGCTGAACTCATATTAATGTTGGTCCAGCAGAGATCCCATTCGTGATGCCATTTCTTCCCTCTAGTGCCAGCTATGGACTTGGAATTGGGTTAAGGACTCTGGATTAATCCACAAGCGGAGGAAAAAAAACACATCCACCCCCAACAAACCCACTCTCAACTGACCCCACTTCACCCTTCCCCCACTCAGCGGGCAGAATGGCCACATGCAGCCGCGGGGTAAAATACGCAGTCACAAGGTCATGAAAAGCACACAGCTCCATGCTCGCAGAAAGCAAGTTCTGAGAAACTCCAGTGTGCATTGTGCAACTCTCTGTGTCCCTGTGGGTTTTTGTATTTCATATCAAGATCATTCCATATGGAGTGAGTCAGTGCTGGAAATAGACCCATTACATAAGCACGAGTGAGACCCCCAACCCACCTCCTCTGCTACTGAAGTACTGAAGACTCTTCTACCAACCACATTTGCACTGATACAGACAGTTGTAGTGTCAAAACTCATCAGGCAGAGCTCAACCAGTGCTACTCGCAACAAAATCGGGCATCTTTTAAAGCGGCCGCTGGCAGATGATAAATCACGATTTCAGACACATACAACAGCCCTCCTGCAGGGAGCTGAGAGCTGTGGCTCGCTGACATGACTCCATCCCTCATTTAGTTAAGAGGATGTTGATGTCAGTGTTTACTCAGAAGAGATAAAGCGACCAGATCAGCCTCTGTAATCTAAAAGACACGGTCATCTCTGGGGCTGCGAGAGCACGTTATGCTGTTAAAAGCAAAAAGACAGTAAAGCAAACTGGTGGAACGAAAGCTCTGATGTCTTTGATATGATATGCTAGACGATCATCTAAAGGTTTCATTTTAGAATGGATGGATGGATGAAAGTTGCACTGAATTGCCAAATTACAGAATCACTCAACAGATGGTTTTTCAGAAGCCAAGCTCATGTTCAGTTCATGTATTTTGAGGATCTACTGCAGTGGATGAAGAGCTACACAGCCTGGGACTCTGTAATGTTACGCTTAGTTGAGCTAGAGTGTGTAAAATTTAAATACTACTTTTTATTTAATGCGTGTCCAATGAATTTGATAATTTGTGATTGTATTTGTGCGATTTGATTGTATTGTAGGTCACTCGGTTTCCAAACACATTATGATCCACGATACAGCTGTTATTTGCCTTACAATTAGGTCTATGCTAAACAGTAGTAGATACAGTGATTCCTTGTTTATTGCGGTTAATGTGGACCGGAACTCCCCGCGATAGGTGAAAATCTGCAAAGTAAGATCAGCCAATCAGCTCATGGGAGACATCCACTCGTGCTCTCATTCGTCGATCTCATGCCGGGAACCAATCACGTGTCTTGTCTGAGTGCCCGTGGGTGTGTACAAAGCCTCTGAGAGAGTTTCTCTCTTTGTCTGGCATCCTGGGAAATCGTTTCTCTCGCATCACAATAAATCAATACGGTGGTATTTTTGAATTTTTATTTTTCAATGAATTTCTAGGCCACGCAACTTGAACCACGAAGTGGCCAGGGATGACTGTACTATTTTTGTAACATATAAACGATACCTTTTTCTTTTGTTTTTCTAACAAAAAAACAGTTGTTAGTGTATATGTTTAACTACATATTGTCAAATGAACAATAGCTAGGCAATTAGATGTAATTCTCACAAACCTAATGTAATGTTAATGTCACATAACAGTAATGATTCTCTTTAATTAACTAACACTAACTACAGTAGGTCTGGGCAAAAAAAACAACAAAATTTTAATTCTTTTTTTTATCTGGCTGATTAGATATCGATTCTCAAAAGCCACAAAATAAATATTTTTTCTGTATTTATTTCTGCAAACATTGAACATTATATCTGATTGATGTAAATCTTACTACTAACGTTGTCTAATAGATGTCATCCTCTTATTTACTTAGCGTGGTGTAACAATGGGGACAGTCGTTCATTCAATGGCGAAGGTTTGCCTTTCAGCATGAAACACATTACGGACAGATGAAGGAACCGTCACTGTCCTAATCGGGCAAGTGGAGCTTGGTCATGAAAGTTTATCATTTCTCAAGCCTTGTCAATTGGTACTCGCATACACTGCGTGAGACGTTTTGTCTTGTGAAAATAATAAACTGAATTCTCTTTCATGTCTCCATGTGTTTAAAAATGTCTGCATTAGCAATTATCCAAGTAAACATAGTAGGTTATGGCTTAAGTGAACAGTAGAGAAAGAATGCATGTTTGTCATTATATTGGATCTTTAGCCTTAAAGTGACAGCAGCAGAATATTCCTGTGGCCGACTGTGATTTTAATGTTAATCAAACTACAAAAGACAAAGAAATCACTGCTTGCTCTTCAAGTGACAAATGTTTTGTAACTTTAATAAGGATTAACTTTTCATTTCGACAGTGAAGATTATTTGTAGTGTTATTTTACATTTAATAACTTTATTCAAATTTTGTACCTGAGAACTACTGTTAGACCAACCTGAACAACATCTTTGTTCTATTATATTTATTTATTTACTTGCATTATTGCTTGCAGTTTAATTATTAACTTACTTAAAATATAACTGTTCACTTGTCTTTAATAATCTTTATTTAATAATTCATATTATATTAGTAGTTTTAGCTGTGGTCTTAAAATTGGAATTGAGAATTGTCACTAAATAACCATATTTATTACAACACAAGGATACATGGGTCAAAAACTATTCATTTAATACTTTTTCTTGGTGTTGTGGTCAGTGAAAATTTAATAATTAAAATCATCTTATGAAATAAAAAATAGAAAATCCAATCAAAACCCTGATCTGATCTTTATATCAACACAAAGTTTTCCCATTTGTTACCAATAGCAAATATAACTACATGACAGTCACTTTTGTTTTTGTCATATATGCAGCTTTTATATCCGTTTATTTCCGTTCTGCAATTTTACTTCAGCTAGACTACCAATAAATAGAATGTTTTAGAAAATAACAATTACTAATATTAAAAATATTACATTAATGTGACAAAAAGTAATATTTCAAATAAATATAGTCCTGAACAAAAATGTTATTGTGGTTTCCAAAAAACAACAAGGAAGCACCAAATCAGCATTAGAATAATTCTTGAAGGAACAAATTTCATTAAAAAAACAATTACTGTTTTTAGTACATTTTAATTTCAAATGCAGAAGAGACTTAAATGCTAAAAACCAAATATTACTGACCCAAATATTTTCTATGGTAATGCAAGTATACCATAAAGAAAAATAAGCTTTCCTGAAGCTCAAACAGTAGAGGGTGATGCTTGCAATGCCAAGGTCATCGGTTTGATTCCCAGGGAAAGCAAGAACTGATTGCAATGCCAATGTGTTCCTTGAAAGCAATGTAAGTAGGTTTGGATGAAAGCATCTGCCAAATGCATAAATGTAAATGTAATACAAAGCTAATGCCAACCCGCTTGTTAAAAAAAAGAAAAAAAGAACGAAAGAAAAAAACAGCTTAAGCCAGAAATTGCCCCTGTTCATCTCTTGCCCCTGCTTCAGCACCATTCATTGTGTCCGAGCTTAGTTCAATTTGTTTTTGCGTTTCGGATGTCAAAAAGCACCTGAATTTATAAAACCCTCTGGTAGCAGCAACATCACAGCAATCAAATTTGATTTTACAAAGGAACATGCTACTCTGAAAAGAACTCTGAAAGAACCGCACTAAAGTAAAGTAAAGGTTATTAAAGATGAAATAGCCTGATGAGCTGTATCAATAAGGTAACAGAAGACAGACAACAAGCTCTTCATTCAAAAGCGAAATAATCCAGAGCCACTGAGCTGTGCAGTGGTCACAAAAAATGCAGATATGTAATGCATGCAGCAATTAACAGAGCTTTTGTTAGTGGGAATTTGGTGGCTCGGTCAATAAGCATATCAAAGCATTCCTTTTGATAAAAAGAAATTATCTGAACAAATGAATAAACATAACTAGCATTACAAAAGTCCCTAAATATCTGTAGCTTATAAGCACTTCTGTAATTTGATATTTCAAAAATCAAATCAAATGTGAAAATTGTTTTTCTACATTCACAAGGAAGGCACAATGGTTTCACTAGAACTGTACAATTTATGCAAAAGCAAAATTACAAACTCTTGAAAAAAAAAGAAAAAAAGAAAAACTGCACTACAATGTCATAGTCTCAGAAGGATATTAAAAATACATGCAGGAAAAAAACATCAGCTGCACCATAAGTTTCCAACAGGAACTAATAAATGAATATCCACACCACTGACAACACTTTGAACATGTCATATTCAATTAGACACATTAAAAAAACAGCACTTTGTAGAAAACCAGTTGATTTAATACAAACATCATAACAGCGATATGTTATGATCAGAGCTTGACATTAACACCTGCCAACCCGCTTGTAACACAGTCACTCCTACTAGACACATTGGTGGGTTGAATTTATATTTATATATATATATATATATATATATATATATATATATATATATAAAATATATTATATTATATATATACACTCATTTTGTGCTCACAAAGTAAAAAATACCGGTCTTTCACGTAAATAGCGAGTATTTACGTGAACAGTCGAGAAAGAAAACGCATGTGTAACAATATAATGGATCCGCTTGGCAGGTCTTAAGGTCAAGGCCAAATTATGAGATAATATAAAAAAAAAATCTATATGGCAGTTTTTCTCCATGGTATCGATGTCAGAATTGTGGCCAGTGAAAACGCTTATTGAGTAGTAACCTTGGCAAAGCACTAGTGGGCAAAAAAGTTAATGTCAAGCCTGATGTTCTGCTAAAGGAGCATGTGTTTATATATAACATGTATATACACACATACACATACACAAACTGCACTGCTCAAAAAAAATTAAGAGAACACTTAAATCCCACAATGAATTTCAAGGAATGAAATATTCAATTTGAAAAACTTTATCAATATGAATTCTATAATTTGTTGAGAAATTTTTTTTTTTTTATGTGAAAATAGTCAATGGATATCGAAATCATCAACACACCGAGGGCTGGATTCAAATCACAGCAACTCATGTAAGTCAGTGGTGTGTATGGTCCCTCACTCACAACAACCTCTAGGCATATTCCTGATGAAATGATGGCCTGGTGTCCTGGAGGATCTCATCCCATATCTGGATTAGGACATCAGTGAGCTCCTAAACAGTCTGTGGTACTACTTGGTCCCAGAGGGTCTCAATTGGATTTAGGTGTAGGGAACGTGAGGCCCAGTCAATGGCATCAATACTTTCGTCATCTAAAAACTGCCTACACACTCTAGCCACTTGAGGTCGGGCATTATGAGGTCGGGAAGCCAGAGCCAACTGTACCAACATACGGTCTGACAATGGCTCTGAAGATTTCATCCCTGTACCTAACCGTAGTATGAGGACCCTCCAAGACCATTACTGAACCACCGCCAACCCGGTCATGCTGTGCGATATTAATGCAGCATAACTTTCCAAACAGCATTTCCAGACTCTTTCACGTCTGTCACATGCTCAATGTGAATCTGCTGTCATCTGTAAAAAGAATGGGGGACTTGCCAATCAAGCTGCAAAGTGCTGCATCCCGCAGGTCCCACTAGAGGACATCTGACCCTCATGAAGTCTGTTTCTGACAACTGAGTCAGAAACATGAACACCAGCGTGATGCTGAAGGTCATTTTTTAGGGCTCTGACAGTGCTCTTACTGTTCCTACTCTTCAACATCCCTGTCTAGTTCTCCTCGTGCTACGGCCTGTCTCCTGGTGCCTCCTCCATGCTCTTGAAACTGTGCTAGGAGACACACTAAAACTCCTTGTGACGGAATGTATGGATGTGCCATCCAGGAGGATCAGGACTGAATATGCAACCTGATCGGGTTGCAGGTACTGCCTCATGCTACAGACAGTGAGAAGGACCCTAACAAAACAAAAAACTAAAGGCAAATTAGTAAAGAAGAATAAGGAGAGAACAACTCTCTATGACCATCACCTGTAAAATCATTCCCTTTTGCAAATGAAAGTGACAACAGGTGCACTGGAGAGGCAACAGCAAGCCTGGGGGTCGCCCTGCTGTTGTCACTTTCATTTGCACCAAAGCAAATGAAGCAGTTGAAAGCAGTAATAGAAACTGATTCACAATTACTTATGGATTTCCTAGTTGGACAGATTGATACCCCTGAAGTTTATTTGATGTTATACTGTGATTAAGTGTTCCCTTATTTTTTTTGTTTTGATGAGAACATGAGGTTATATAGACTATGATGAGAAAAAGAGAAAGAATAGTTTCACACCGACAGGATCAAACACCAGCACAATTACATCAAAGGAAAAGGGATAACTGAAGAACTTCCAATACCCTTAAAGACTTTGCTGTTTGTGTCGCTGAAGGGAGCCTTACTCTGAACTGGTTGTGTGTCGGGGTTGTAGAGGAACTTCTCGTTGCACATGTTGCCCTCACAGCAGCAGAAGAACACATCTGGGTCCTCCTTCTTCTCCACACACTCTGTGCTGTAAGAACAAAGAGAGCTGTCAGTCCACAACTGATGTTCAATTTATTTAACCACAGAAAGAATTTAATTTATTTTAGACTTAGATTTATTTTTTAACTTTTTTAATATCATTTCATCCCTTCGCCAAATAATACAAAGGTGCACGACAGTACAAACTGATGAAACGCAATTCATTCGATTAATTAAATTAATGTATTTAATTAGAATTTTTGTTTTGTTTTATTAACCATAAAAACTATATTTGGCAATAAAATAAAGATGCCATAACATTTGGGAATTAAGACGTGTGCTGGAAGGTTGATTTCACTCGGGTTAGAGAAAAACAAACGAATAAACGCACATGGGCGGAAAAATTACTGTGCCAAAGAGATACTTTTAAAACTTTGGCAGCCCACATCAAAGCAGAGCTCTCAGGTTGGCTTAAAGAAGATAAACAAAGCTTAGCAGCACACCAATAATCCTTAAGATACACACACAGGTGCAAATGAAAAAATAAAAGGGGAAATGGATGACATTCCAGAGGCATTTAGTCAGAGAAGTGAGTCGGTTACTGTCTTGCTATGCACACGCGCCATTAAGCAGTCGCAATACTTGCTCAGGACTTGACATGGCACAGCAATGTGCACGAAAAAACTAAAAACATAAATCCTTCAAGTGAAGGAGGTAAACAGGTTCAACAGCATGTTAGGACAGGAAAAGTGCTGCTGCCTTTGCACGCTATCAAAACACCTTCGTTCAGGAGAAGCACTTCCTGATCTACCAGCAGTGCTACCTGTCGCATAGGGGCAGATGCACTGATAAACCTGTTTTTAATATTTCCCCTTTTATGGCTGAGGTTACAGGGTTCAAAACCAAAGCACAACATGGAAACATGTTTACACAAGACTTTTATCTGAAATCTGTGAAATCTTGAGAAGGAAGTATTTGGTTAAATGAATGCGTGGCATATTCTCTCTGAAAATTGAGCATGGGCAATTTAGACTAAGTTACACAACGTTTGAAATAATGATAATAATAATACAAATTATACAATACTGTTTAAAAGTTTGGCATGCATTAAGACTAATTTAAAATGTTGAAATACATTTCTGATATTCAAAAAGCCTAAATTTATTTGATCAAATATTAAAATGTAATGTATTCATGTGATGGCAAAGCTAAATTTTCAGCAGTGTCACTTCAGAAAGCATTCTAATGCTAATTTGGTGCTTTGTCAACTTATTGACAAGCACCAAATGAAAAGCATTAGTTGTGCTTGCATTTTAATGAGTTTGTCTACACACGCGTTCGTATCGAGCCGACTAACAGCAGATGGAGATCATGCATCGGTAGATTCGACACTCTACTAGTTTTCCTGCAGTTCTCGGTTATGCGCTGTTGAACTTTGTCGAATTTGAACCTCTGAATTTGTGGAATAAAATGGATCGAAAATTATACGCTGTATTTTTAAATAACAGACCGAATATTTTGAAAGAGAAACCTGAAAGGTGAATAAATACTATTGAATATTTAATAATGAAAATGGGTTAGAAATCTTTTGAATTGAAATATTCACAGCTAAAACACAACCATTTTGAATCCCAGCCCACAAATATAAAAGTATAATGCATTTAAATACAAACACGGTTAATGTAATGCCTTTTCTTTTCTTTTTATGCAATTCAACAAGCTTCTTTGTCCCCAAACACATTCATCCTTAATTTGCTTCCATAGAACCATTTCTTATTTCCAATGTGAAAACTTTTAAATAGAAATCTTTTGTAACTTTATTAAATGTCTCCACTGTTACTGTACAATTTACTTTACTTACTGCATCCTTGTATAATAAAAGTGTTTATTTTATTTAAAAAAAAAAGTACTTAGCTCTAATTTTTGAACAGTAGTGCCCCTCACAATGCAATCTTTTTATAATTTTTGTACAAATACTGATGCAAAACAAATGGATGCGAGTCCACTGACCATGTGAGCAGCAAAAACATCTCTACTACAGTTACAGCTTTGGGAACTATGATACAGTCAGAAATGAATGCTGATCATAACGGCAGTGCTGTAGGATCTGACCACATCTCTATAAGTGAAATCGAAACCATCACTATTCAGAGGGGAAAGCTGTGACAAATGACTACAGTTAGCACTGAACCCGACACTTAAAATTATGCTGATTAATACCGACGGAGGCTATCAGTCAAAAAACCTTGCAAACTGCTGGGTTATCAGTTTGAATCGTTCTAACAAATCATTCACTGAATAAACATACAAGATTCACTTACTGAAACACAAAGTCATTGTCTCTTTCATTCATATTTGACATACAAGCAAAGTTAACCCTCAATATAGTTTTTAATCAATATATTAATTTTAAAAACTACTGGCCAATTAATCAGAAATAGATTGTTTCCCCCTCACATCATCTTGGTTCCTTGGCAATGTAAAACAGGAATATAAGCACTAGAGATTACCTGTTATAGCAGTTGACATCGTCAAGCCAGCAGCCTTGCTTTACTATTTCAACTGATCCTGACACATTTCGCCAAGTTGCGAAGCAATGAAGCCTCTTGTCCTTGTCTCCCACGCAACGCTCAATACCGCTGCGGTTACCTCGGTTCTCCGAGCTGGGGTTGTAGTTGTAGAACACGCACTCGTGTGTCTCTGAGCGGCCAAGAATGGCACCTGAGGAAAAAAAACAAATTCACAGGGGAAGCTGGTTAATACATGGACTGCCTGCAGTGGAAACAGACACCTAATGCACTCTCTCTCAGGAGACTACACACAACCCAAAATCCAACCGTCAGTCAGTCACTGATTGGCAACAGAATAGAAATATTAAAGCTGACAAGACATAGGAGGTTCATTATTAATACATAATTGGTTTAAAATAACCCCCAAAAAGTGCAGATGGGACTTCATATTGTTTTTAGAAGCTACTCACAGGTTACCATTTGGTTAAAAAAAGAAAAGCAAAACACTAGCGAGTGTTGCGGTTAACCGAAAAAACAAACTAAAGGTAGTGAATGTGATTAATACAGAAGGGCCACTCTGAAACAGGATGTGGTGGAGGGCGCTTTCCCAACTTCTTTCTGAAAGAAAAAAAAATACGCAACTCTGATTGTGTTTATATATGGCACTGATGTGATAAGTGTTAAGAAACCATCCAAAACACACATGTCATCACCATCACTTAACACAAAAGACAAAAATCTTAGAGGATTTCAAAATAAAGAGCAAATAGTGGATTAAGATTCTTACTTCACTTGCTAATCCTGATCAAAGACACTTGGGATCTCGTGCAGGTTGTGTAGGCTTGTACGACTATGTCTCTATCTGGACGTTTACATAAGATGCGTTCGTGCACTAAATTTACATGCAACATTTAGTCGGAGCGTAACAGAAGAGAACAGAAAGTCAGGTGTTCATTTACTGTGCCACAAGGAACAGTTTATGCTTTGGACCAAATTTTTGAGGACTGGTTACACAGGTTTAGTGGCGGCACCACGCTGGATACATTTGAATGGAGTACATGGTGCATAAAAATAGCAATAAAGTGATGATAAGAACATTCTTCAAATGTCACAAACGGCACTTAAGTATATTCCACACCACTTCTTACAAGAAAAATAAATAATCATCAAGTATGTTCATTCCATAACTACATACTAGGCATTTTCAGTAGAATAATTTCATTGCGGATTAGTGTTTTTATCACCACAATGAAACAAGCTTAATTGCACACATATGCATGTGCACACAGCGCAAATCAGTGCTTCCTGCATTACTTTTTAGGAGCAGCAGTGAATCAAACTAACAAATGAACATTACATAAACTAAAGCAACGTAAAACAAAACATACGCTTCTTTTACATGAATTACACTATATTGATCACAAACTGAATCATGAAATGAAAAATCACAGAAAACTGGCTAGTTGTTCATATGACAGTGTATAGTTAACCATATCTGCATCAGGTTTTATTTTAATGAAAAGTATTTTAATAATAAAAAACAATAATCATTTGTTGGGAAAAAAATAGGTATTGTTTCGGTTTATAATTTGCTAACTGCCCTTTAGTGGGGATAAAGTCTCAGGACTTGTTCCAGAAACTCAAGTTACCATTATTGGGATTATGAGGAAATCTGCCAGAATTACTGTCATATCCACATCAAGGCAATGATCAACAAAGGAGGAATCACATTTGATCATTTTAAATGACAAAAAAGCACCTCAAATTGCTACAATGCCTTGAGAATCAGTTAGGGAACATCTAGAATAAATTAAAAGCTTACCTGCCCTCTCCACTAACAAGTACATGGCTCAATAAATCTTTGACCTATATTCTACGACTGTTCTTCCTGACAACAGCCCTCGCCCCTCTGCTGAGCTGCTCTCGGTTTTTAATATGAGACGCTGGGATACACACACTCCTCTGAGTCAGCAGGGTTACACGAGGTAAAACAGCAAAGTGCACTGTAAATATGTGGAACTGGTGGAAGAGACAGCTTAAAAACACTCCAAACACGGTCCAAGAATGACAGCCAACAGAATGAATGAAAAGACCCAATGCTGTAATGTTAATAGAATCTTAATTTTCCTACACAAAATAAACTTACTGACTTACACTTTTCATGTACAGTACAAACAAGCTTGCATTTTCATCTCTGAAATATTAAACTCTTAGCATGGACAGATAGAAATTATACGTTACACATACCAATCCCTATTAAAAAATGATTATATCATCAGCATAAAAATGATTTGGGAAGATCCAAAGAGCATCATCTGAGTATTCAAATGGAACAACATCTTATCATCCATAAGGTTCACATGATCAGTGCTCGATTACATGGTAAGTGACCCATAAGTGCAGAATGTGAAATATTTCTGAATTTTACATAAAACCTTTCTGTTTTAAGCTTGTGGTAAATGTGCTGTGACAAATGACTTACTCACGGAGAGCGAAACTGCACATAGACTTCTCGATCAGACACTAGCTGGATTTACATGGACCTTAACAATCTGTTTGCAAGAAGACTAGTAGCAGTCAGAGTAAGTAAAAGTTACATGCAACCACGTTAACTGGAATTAATTAGTCAAATCTGATTGAAATTTCATTTGATTTGTAAGGGGTGGTTTAAACACAAAACTGAAAAGTGCTGCGCATGTGTAATGATGTAGAAATGGCACAATGACGTATGATGTACAGAAATCACTATTTATATTATAAATCCTTATATTTGGATTCATCTATCCAAATGACTTTTCATGTAAACGTAGCTACTACTTATCGTTTTTATCTATTCACCATATATGTTGGTTTCCCTCTTGCTCTAACGGCCAATTCACACTCCGCCGACAGACAGCAAGAGGCACTTTGGCCAGTTTTGTCAGATCAGTGCGTCAGCATCTGTTGGCGTCTGTCGGTGCTCAACTGCTCAACATGTTCATGGAATGTCTGAGAAATGACTGTAATCAAGTGATTGTCTGTGTTTGTCAGTGTGATGACAATTGGTCTTAACAGTACAACAATTCAGGTACAAAGAGAATTAATTACCTTCTCCACTCTTAAATGGACACCTTTCAATTCATTCACATCAAAATGAGGCCTCATTAGACATGGAATAATGGCATTACTATATAGGTCTGTTCTACTTTTTAACAGAGGAGCTATTACACCAAATACCCCCTAATGCAAAGGAAAACATGACCTCAGCAACAGGGATTATTTTTTATTTACTGGCAAATATTCATTCTTAGTGGTCTTAGAAAGAATTATGAACCATTTTAATCTACCACTGCAACAAATAAACTACACATCTTAAAACATGAATGGCCTATTTGTTTTCGTAAATCTGGGGCTGACTGGCCTATGATCTATAGAGCTGACTGGCCACCCATTTGCATGTGATCAGACTAAAACCGAATGCTTATTTTCAGTTATGCCAATTGGTTGCTTCAGCAACGATTAGAGGTAGATCAATTAATCAGTTTTGCAGATTTATCTGCATCAATAACTGATTGGTGGAACAATCGGTTATTGACGAAAATATATAATTTTTTACGGGCTGCTTCATTTGCTGGAGCAGCTGAGAAAGGTTCGCTAGAATTATACAGTACAAGAGAGGTGAACGCCTCACTGACGCCTTGTGTTGTTTATTTCGACACGTGATGCTCCGCACTGCACGGAGAGCGCTGACAAATAAGATGCACATTTAAAACACAGACAGCAAAAAGGCATGTATACTGTAATGGTGTTGGGCCCCCCCAAAAAAAGAGTACTGGACTCTACAATGATCCTTTATCCAACCATGCTTTCCTATTTGAATGGCTGAATGACGATGGTACGTTAAAGTGTGTTGCACCATTCAACGTCAAGCCAACAGGACCATAAGCCCCACTCCAAACCTAGCTATCGGTAAAATTGGTTATCTAGTAACGATGCAGACATCAGTGCTCAACTACTATACCTGTATACAGCAAAAGACACATTGTAACTAGATACAGTGCATCAGACACTAAGGGGCCTCATTACATTTGGCATTAAATAGTGAGTTGAGTAATCAGATTTATTGGTTTAAAACACATAAAATTGTCCATGTAAACACACCCAAGTGCTTTTATGTGGTCTAGGACAATTGAATTGCAATCAGATAGCTATCCAATTACTTAAGATGCAGTTTCATGGCAAGAGTAAACAGGGCACAAGTATTGGAGGAGGGTGGCTGGAGGCGCTCTGTATCATGCCACCCTCACAACTGCCATTGCCGTATAAATGTCAAAGCTTAAAATTCCTATGTGAATTAGAGATGCGCCGGTCGACTGGCCAGCAATCGAAACTGGATGTTTTTGGTCCAAACCCACAATCGTCAACCGGCTGCTTTTTTGATTGTTTGTTTTT